>PNEQ01133514.1:0-75278 GCA_003012365.1 Medauroidea extradentata | reverse complement strand
ATATATATATATATATATATATATATATATATATATATATATATATATATATATATATATGTATATATATATACACATATATGTGTGTGTGTATGCCGTATTGTATATATGCCGTAATATATATATGCTGTATTATATATACGTTATATATATATATATAAAGAGAGAGAGTGAGAGAGGTAGTGGAAAATCGCCAGAATCTTCGGTGCTACCGTATTTTGCACAACAGTCTAGTGACCTGCTCCTGGGATTATGGTAATGTAGTTGCTTATAGCCGAGCCATATATTCAGTAGCAAATTACCAGAGTTGTCATTGTACCAGTAAGATTAGGTCACTACAATAACGATTGAAGGACGTCAGGTACTAATACGTTATACTGATACCTAGCCAACTCTCGACGTTTCTCGAAAAAGTCGTAATTTTATAATTGTAACAAAAACAGAACTACTCTTATACAGTGGCGTGTGATGGGCAGTTGCCAGGCAAGCTGGTGTTTGTTCAGTGCTGTACAGCCTCGATGCACGCAGCGGGAACCAGTAACAACTACAGACCTGAAAATTTCGCGTTTTCTTTTAGGTGCAAGCTACAATTTTAGCAACTATAGGTCTGTTTCACGTTCACAATTGGCCGTTGACTTACTCGACACTTCCTGGAAGAAGCTGAACCAAAAATTAAAACTGTAACTGAATACAGGTCCATTTCACTGACAGCGAGCAGCTAGTAAACAATTGCTGTCTGCACGACTTCACATGTATTCTTGGAAGCTATGCCTACAGGTCAGATAACACGCGAATTTTTGCCGTCTCTAGTAATAAATAGAGACCGGAAAAATTCGCGACGCATGTGTCCATTACTACTGGCTAGTTGGGAAGGCCATTTCATATTATAAATTTTGAGAAGTGCTCCAATCAACTAACTAATATTAACATTCCCTTTTTTTAAAACAACAAATTAGACTAATGTAACATGTTTATTTGTTAGCAGTAAAATAAAATGTAGAAGTGTATAAAATCGTGTTTAAAGAGAAAGCCTTTAACTGTAATGCACTGTACTGTACATAAACCAGTTTAGCATTTATATAAACCGTGATGAATTTAAATAGCTAAGAGTAGTGTAATAATGAAGTATAAATTATTTCTTGAAGAAAAATAGTTTTATCCATTGAAAATCCAAGTATTACTCTACTGTGTCAAAATAAACCCATTAAATGAATTAAATTCGTTATTGATGCCTGAAAATTAATGGTTACATTGATGATTGGCGAAGTCTGTAACAATATTTTTGACAAGCACAAAATCCTTACCATGCTAATTTTCTTACAGTAACGGAGTAAATTAGCACATCTTTTTCTCTATGAAACTTTGGTGAAAAGAGATATCTTCTTTTCTTCGTTAAATTTTTGAAACGTTGCACGTCTCACTTTTCATTTGCCTTCATTCCCGCCAATTACGAAGCACTTCCGACGTGCCTGCCATTAACTTTTATCAGTACTCAACCAATTACGTCAACTTCCAAACTCTCAAATGAAAATGGTTTCAGAAAATCACAAAGGGTACATAAATACAGAGCCTTACCAAAATTCAGAGAGGGACAGTTTCATTAAACTCTTAGTTTAAAGTCAATAGTTAGTCAACCGTCCTTATTTTTCAAACACTTAAAATCGGGCGTATTTTGTTACAGATACAAAGAACGTGAAATCAATGTGAAAGTGTTTTTTAAAGTTTTTTCAATTAACCGTTTGTTGAGAGTGACCACCAATATAGAAGATTCTATTTACTTAAACACTTTTAAATAATAAGGACAATATCCGTTTACTGATGTCTAGAACATGAATTTCGCTTGGATATGCAGTACTTTCATTGTATGCTTTGCTCTGCAGTAAATTATTGCGTCTGAAACTAGTAGCAGTTATTTTGTTCGACTTTATTTAAACGGGATGGACCGGGACAACCATTTTGATTCGGCTGCGTTCTTTTTATGAATAAGAATATTTCATGAGGTCAATAACCTACATGTTAGAATCCACTGCCCTGTGGAAATACTTAAGCGCCGAACATTTGTCAGTTAAATGACACTCACTGGAACAACAGACAATGAGCAAATTGACGTGGCTTAAGCATGCATATGACAATGGATACTATTATGCAGGTCACTTAAGTCGTGACATTTTCCTTTCCCTTGATATCCCGCTTAGTAAACATGGATCACTACAAGTAAATAAAACTCTACATTGACGATAAAATTGGCGTTACATCCTAAAGCAGTGTCTTTGCCACAAAACTAGTTTAGTGATGGCATTTGTAAGTTCCCTTTTCCATGGTTACTGCGAAGAAATTTGTGTAATGTGAGATACTGCAAAGTAGCTTTTTAGAAAATAACAATAATTTTGTTTAAATATGATGTTGAGGAATAAAAGAAAATTGCAGGCATAAAAATAGTTAAAAATATTTCTTGGTTAAAAAGTTCCAAATTCTTTTAGACTAGCATTATGTTTAAAAATATACACAATTTTTTTCTCCGCTGCAAAGAAATCAGTGTCATTGAGCAACACAAAATTATTACAAAATATACGATTTTTAGAATTTTCCTTACTAGAAATCAAATTTTATTTACTGCGACCATAACACTCCGAAAGAAATGTATTTCTTTGCTATAAAAGAAAATTTTGTATTTTCAGAATATAGGTCATAACCTAGTTTAACTTCCGGGTATAATTTGTATCTTTGTGGTAACACTGATGTTTCGCGACGCTTTGTAGCAGGCATCTTCATGGTCATCAAAGCAGATCAAGACTGAAAGTCAGTAATTGTATAGCCACTGCATACGAAGAAGTTTAGACTTCTGTTAACACCCTCTGACGTGATCAAATATTTATTGAATTCAATTTATTGAATAAACATTGGAAGGACCACTTGAAAAGTCATCACACGATTTGTAAATTAATGATGCAGAAAATAAATAATGCACATAATTTACAATTATCTACTAACTCTGTATGGCACAAAAATGTTTGGTTTACAAATTACAACATTTCTTTATTATATTTGAATATATTATTAAAATAATGTTAGCATTTATTTAATACGGTTAAAATCACGTACAGATATCAACTTAAGTGTTATATGAATTAATATGCAGAAAAACCTATACTCAATTCTTAAATTTTTTGATTCAAGAAAATTAAAAGCCTGTGCGAAACAAAAACCTTTGACAAAATTTACGACATTCAATAAATTGAAATACAAAATGGCCGCGGTTATGATGTCAACATGGCGTCATAGACATTCGAGAAATTGAACTTAATAAATTTGAAACATAATTTGAAGTAAATTTTGATATTGTGAAAGGGCATCTAAGGACGTTGAAATCTCAGCCGCGGAAACAAGAAACAATGGAACTGTAATAAAAAAATTGTAAATTAAGTGAGAATTTTTAAATTTGGTATACTAGTATAGGTATTAGTACAGCTTGACGAGGCTGAAGTCCTGACACAAGTGATACAGTAATCACTGAGATAAAATAACAATTATGAATTCGCTCCGCGTGTACATCTATAAGTCTTATTAGATCCGGCATATTGTTTTGGGTTTGCGATTATGAAACTCCTATGAAGTACTTAGAGAGTAATTTCGTTTATAATTTTAAAATGTCAGCTACAATCCGTTGAGAACCACTACTGTCGCAAGTTCTCTCAAATATCTCCCCCCCCCCCTCCCTTTATCTCTCAAAAAATATTGTCAGCCAGTTACGTTTCGGTTTTAGTTTTTATAAGTTGGTCATCTGCGATCTACGGCTACCACCAAATATCATAGTCGTACTTCCAAAATCGTTGGTTAACCGTGCTTCCACGCAGCAGTATAGGAGAATTTAAGCATATACTGCCCTACATTTGATTACACTTACTAAAATAATGCGCAGAGAGGCACGTTCGTTAGCATTTTTCAAGTTGTGCATGTTTATAAGGAGTTAGATAAAACTAAACAAATACATTTTATTCTTTCCTAGTAATTATCTCATTGCTGCTACTAGAAACTTTTTTTAAGGAAACATTTATTACGAATAAAATTTCGTAAGCAAAGTGTTATTTTTGTTCGAAATGAGGTTTATCTCACTATCCTGTACAAAAATGTAAATTTCATGTACAACAAATTATAATCAGGCCGCCGATCCGTGTACGAAGCTTCAGCTGATATTATGAATATGACGGCTCAGAAATAACGGTTAAAAGACGTTACACGCGGTGTATGCCCATTGCAGTCCTCTAGGTTTATTTATAGTTTATTTATTCGTGACAAGAAGAGACAATAAAAATGAGCAGTTTTGCGGTACTTTAGTTGGTGTAAAAGATTTCGTGATGTATTTTTGTAAAGTTGCAGACGTGTATGGTACAGTATTATCTACGATATTACTAGAGACAAGCAATATTTGCGTTATCATTTGGTAGCAGACTAAACTTCACTTTCCTGTAAATAACAGAGCATAATCTGCGATTCAATTGGCCGCAAACTTTTACGTGTTGGCATTTACGTGTGTTACGTATTTACAGAGATTGACCTCTCTGCCGTGAAAGCATTCTCCGCAGCAAGTCACGACAATATCGGCCAGCGGGAGACGTCGAACGAGCCTATAGTCACTTGGAGTCTAGTCAGTTGTCAGAAAATAACGCGAATTTTGCTTTTCTCGAGATATTACGCCGTAAAGTGACGGGGTGACTACTGAATGTCTTATAGAGGAGAATTATTGGCGAGAAGACTGTATGCCAGATCAGTCACTGCGTCTAGAGGCTAGGGTGAGGCGTTACTTACATGTCTGGGTCGTTCTTAGGGTTTCAGCACATCTAGGACAAGGACTCGCCAATTGCATCAGTCAACCAAGAGTGCTTTTATGTTCCTATATCGACTCTTTAATTCTTGCGAATTAAAAAAAAAGGTTGTCAGCATCGACTAATGCAGCTGTACGTGATTAGTATGGAGACGGTGAATTATTGCGAAAGTTGCGTATGACACCGTGCCCTCAAGATGCTGCGTCACATTAATTGCTAAAATTCTTCGTTATCGTATGATAAATTAAGAGTGTCATGAATCACCAGTGGGTAATTTTTCTTAATAGAAACATTATATACTTTACAATTAGGGTTGTATTACTGGTAGGGCCCGGTAGTTTTCGTGAAAAGATATTTGCAGCACTTTGTTTCAGTGTCTTACGTGTGAAGCTGCATCTCTGCTGTGTGATCAGTGATTGGATGCCTTAACATACAACGTCTGGAGGTTAAACTCGCCAATCACAGACGTGTTGTGTCACAGTTATTCATGCACTGATTGGCACAGTCAAATGAATGACGACTCTGCACAAAAACACTCTGCCAATAATCATGAAGTTGAGCTGCAGGTGTGCATGTAAGACACTGAAATAAAGTGTGGCAAAAATCTTTTCGCGAAAACTACCGGGCCCTAATTATTGAACTAAATAGGTACTTGAAGTTATTAATCTTTATTATACGGTGAGAGATAATCACTATTTAAAATGTTATATTACCTTAACTATTCTATAAATTTGCCGTAATATTTTGGATACAATGTTCATCACGCAAGTTTAAGTAATTAGCTAAGTCTCTATTGAACAATTTTCATATAAAATTTGCTAGTTTTTAAATTAGGAAGAAATTGTGAAAAGCTCAGTATGATAAGAGACATGGGCTCTTAATATCGCTGCAGTTCCTTGAAACTTACAGGATTGGATGTTATCGCTCTGCACGACATAATGTGTCTATAGACAGACATAAAATTTGCGTAAGCAAAATTCTCATTGACTATGTCAATTCTGGTCACGGCCTTACAAGTTCCAGTCTGGACAACGCTACGAAATATTGACCCCTTATCGTTATCACTGATTTTAGTACCTTTATTATCCGTAATTATGAATGAAAATTGATGGCGTCACTAACACACCCGTGCTAGTAATTAGTTTTCCAACATTAAATGATGTATATTATTAAAGTATAACTATTATTAACTTACTTAAGTTTAACCAGAATATATTTAATCAAATTGAGTTTTGATTAAAATGTTGAACTTCTCTTTACAATAGCATCACTGCAATGGTGGCGTCAGCAGTCTCGTTCAGTCAAAAGAGGGGCAAATATAAAGCACTGAATAGTAGGCGAGTGTTCAGACCTGTACATCTAAGACCGTGATTCTGATAATAGTTTCACATACAAACGACAGACAGAAGCATGGTCAAATCTACCAATGAAACTAGAAAAAAGGTAATGTTTCACCTCAATAAATGACCATCCTTAGTGAATGCGTTTAGTTCCGAAGCGCTACGGGACGCGACCTGAACTAATGTTGTCAGTTCTCAGTCCTGAAACGCAAGCTTTCTATTTGATCGAGCATCTATTTAAAAGAGTTTTTTTTTTGCGGGTTGACCAAGTTAATTAACCATTTCCTCGTCACGTCGCCCCAACTTTTTCTTACACCGGCGGAATTGCGGTGTGAGAAAATTCAAGGACATTTTCTTGCAAGGGGCCTGGTGCGCATGCGCAATGCGCCACGGTTAGCGGAACTGACTGCGACGAATTAGCTTTTCCTTCACTCGCGATGTTGGCTGGCCTGCCTACGGTCGTGTTGCGCTACGACCACTTGTTCGCGTTTCTTTAACGTCTACGAAAAAAACCACGCGAGGCTGTGCCGTGGTCAACTACAACAACAACAACAACAACGTAAAACCAGCAACAAAAAGTAGCGTAAACAAGCTAGGCGCCAATCTATAATACAAATCGCCTTTCCCGAATTAACAGAAAATCCAACGATTTAAATCGACTGAAAACAACTTCGTGCTCTTACGAAAACCCACCCGCCAGAGTAGGGTAGGTTATCTCAGTACCGTGATCAGGTTTTATTGTTTACCAGTAGACCTAACTTATAAAAAAACGCCTCTAATGCTGTTCAGGGTTTTAAAATATCGGAAAAACTACACATTCTCTACATAATAAATATTTTAATTCAACGTTCGCAGTACATTTCATATAAATACAATATTAGCTTTGTGCTTTTTTATACATATATTTTTTTTAACGTAACGCATTCAGCTTTATTTCGCTGTTGTTTTGGCCATATGTACTGTTTACTTATTGTTCCGCGCCAAATGACAATTTTCATCTGATAACGGCTTCTTGCTCTACTAGAGATCAGGGTGATTGAAATATTGATCTAGACGCCTTCAGTTAAAATTTGGAACACGGGTAAATTTCATTCGGGTTAAATTTCGAACACTTTAAATGTGACATTTTGTCTGACCAAGCGTACGCTCGAGAATCCGTTACAGAACTGACAAACGCGTAATGACTGTGTACGGTCAGAATATCTTGAGTGCGCCGCCAACCTACACGTTAGATGACTGACGAAGTTGCAAGTGTGACCTTCTATTGCGCATTAAATGCCGCATCGCCTCAACGAGCCAAGTGCCAATTCAAGATTCCCTCGGGTCCATTTTTACTGCAGGTCTTAAAAAACGGCGACGATATAATTTTATCTGTGGTAAGTCTGTAGCAAAGTTTAGTGCACGATCCTGAGTTTCACGTACATCTGGTTAGTACATTTTGAAGTACGGCAGTCATAAAAAGCCTTTTGTAGCTATGTTGTAGGGATTCGAAACAGTGTTTTTGATGAGCAAGGAGTCTTAGCCACGAAATTCCATCCTCACCCGAAGTGAGTTTGCTTTTTTCGTACACCGCATCACAATGAACAATCGTTCAACAGTTTCTTAAATAATAAAAAAAAAAACGTATTTATGAACGCAGTGCAACGCATTTGAAGCTAGTGGTGGACTAAAATTGAATACATTACCCCGAAAATATCAGTAAAAATGTAAGTTATGTTGATTCGCCGGTGTTATTAAATGGTTGAGCTGGTGTCAGAGAAATGACATGAACACTCGCCTCATGCCAAAGGCGATCAAGGCTCGATTCTCGGCGGGGTCGACTCTGATTTTTCGCATGTAGAAAACGGAGCGGATGTTACCATAGGCAGGTGGGATTTCTGGGGGTACTACCGCTTCTTCAGCTCTTAACATTCTCTCGGCCTCACATCGCAAGGTTTCATTTCGTGTCATTCTTCACGACTCAGCAGACACACATTCAGAAGTCCGCATTCGGGTCTGTGATGCTCTTTCCTCGGGTACCTTCTACAGAAGTTATGTAACTATGTAGTGCGCGTGCAGGTATACGTTGATTTCAACATGTCTTTTTCACAAAAAATAAAATAATTTCTTTAACACTAGAGCCACGAGTTTATCGCAACATGTTTGTTTCATAGTTATTGGAAGCGTGCCATAGTTCATACACGTCACTCATTTGACTGCACCAATCAGAATAAAGGTTATTGTGACGCTGTACGCCTAGACAACATCCAATAACTGGCCACGATGCAGAGCTGAAATTGTGCACATACAAATATTTTTTCGCCACAAAATCGTTACGAAAGCTCTGTCACAGTTAATTTATAATTTCGACCGCAAAATGCTACAGTTAATTTCTATCCCTTAGGCCTACCGTCAGCAATAAAACTAGCAATGATAATTGTTAGTTACCTAACTTGTAATATTGAGCTCCCTATATTGTAAACATAAAATTATTATGAAGGTTTTTCCTACCTTCAAGGTCCTTTATTACACCAACATATTTTAAGAAACAAAAAAATATATACTTTACCTGGATGATGTTGCAGATTTCAAATATTTTTCTCGTATTATTTTTGGGCCTGTATCATACCTCTGACTTCCGAATTGGCTTCCTAAATCACAACTGAATTAGCATGTGTTTCTTAATATTCACCACTCACAGACGGCAAACCAGGTAACTACCACCCCTGATAGTAGAAATAACTTGCTACAAGCTTGTAGCAAGCTTGCCAATGCAAGCCAGTAACCTTGCAGCAAGCATGAACTAGCAAGCCAATAAACTTGTTACAAGTCTGCTGCAAGTTGTCTAGTTTACACATTTATAACATGCTGCAAGCTTGATTTGTAAGCTTGCTGCAAACTAGATTTGCAAGCTTAGTTTGCAAGACTGCAGGATAAATAAAAATTTTATTTTCCGCAATATTTTCACTATCATTCAAATGTACTACTTAAATATTTCTGGTTCATCGACTAACGATATTAATCGCCGAACATTAAATTTCGGCTCCTGTGCCAAGATTCGAACCACTGACCCTTCGGCTTCAAAGCATGTATGCTAACCAATGGAATATTGCAAATACTTAAGAGGTGTGGTTGTACGATGCGGTCGTAAGTGATCGAACTTTGTTATGGAAATGCTGATGTTTGTGAATTTACTAACAACAGTAAGGATATCAGTTTACTTTCAGTTATTCGTAATATCGTAATAGTTGTTTTAGCTGGCATGTGAAACAGTGTTACTTTTTAAAGTACTTGTTCATTTACAAAGTTCAGTTTAAATCAAGTTCGATCATTATTGATGGGCACTTAGAAAATGTTTCATGAATAACGATTGCAAGTAAAATTTCAATGCAATATCAGCTTAGTATAGGGGACAGGATGCTCGCAGCTTATCACATGACCTGAATTGCTATGTAAGGGTAATTAAAGTCAAATAGAGCTTTGTCGCAAGCTCGGTTCAGGCTTGCAGCAAGACTTCTGAGCAAGCTTGCTATGGCAAGTTAAATTAACGTGAAATGTAAATTTGCTGCAAGCTTGATTCAGGCTTGCAGCAAGTCTCGTGAGCAAGCTTGTAATGGCAAGCCAAAATCACGTGAAATGCAAGCTGGCGTTAGCTTATATCCCAGACAGCAGAAAAAGCTTACTACAAGCTTGCTGCAAGCTTATCCAGGCAAACCAGCAACTTTACAACAAGTGTGTCACGACAAGCCTGAAAGATTGCAGCAAGCCTGCTGCAAGTTGCCTAGTTGACACATTTTTTAATTGTTGCAAGCTTACCTACTAAACTTCATTTAAGGTAAACTTGTAAGCCATTTGCAAGAAATTTATAACCGCAAGTATATTTCTTAAATACACTTGCAAAAAACTTGTCATGCAAGCCTGCAAGCTAAAAAATACTTATGCCAGCATACAAGCTTAAGTCAAATGCAAGGCTTGCAGTAAGCTAACATATTGTGTATGGGACTACAGTTAAAACGTTCAAAATGGACTAGTTAAAGTAGAGTGCATTTATATTTTGAGTCACTACAGTCGGGAAGTACGCAGGTGCATTTCGTTGCTATACGTACCTACACACTTCCTGGCTACTTGTGTTAATATCTACATTAATCACTGGTCATTTAGGGTAATTGCTGCTAGTCCACTTAGCCTAATCTACTCGCGGGGTGCTGTAATTTGTGCCGGGGTGTGGTTCCATGAAGCATAACTAATTACTTCAGTTCATGTACGTTGAACCCTGCCCTGATGCGACAAGTGGTTAAACACTGTAATAACTCTTTGATCTTTAAACCGTCCTTTACCTATCATAGTCACATCACAACAGCCCAAAAGTTCGACCCTCGTAAACATGTAACATTTCTAAAAAATTATATTAGCGTGCATATAACATAACATTCACTACAGCAAAATGCACGTTTTGGGAATGAATACTGAAAGAAGAACCAACTTTACCTCCATTGTTCATTGCTACAGTTTATTAAAATTAAATATAACCGTTAATGTCTTCAAAATCTCACAGAGTCAATAAGACGATAGCCTGTATATGTATTAAGTGATATACCTTGCCTATTTAAAGTCAGATATAAGTAGGGACAGGAATTTTTTTGTGAAAAGATTTTCGCCCCACTTTGTTTCAGTGCCGTATATGCGTACCTGCAGCTCAACATCATGGTTATTGCCAGAGTGTTTTTTCTGCAGTGTCGTTATTCATTTGACTGTGACTATCAGAACACGGATAACTGCCACACATCACGTCTGCTTTTTGTGTTTAACCTCAAGACGCTGGGTGTTACGGCATCCAATCACTGACCACAAAGCAGAGATGCAGGCGCGCACGTAAGGCACTGAAACAAAGTGCTGCAAAAATATTTTCACGAAATTTCCTACCTCTAGATATAAGTTGTAAAAATGCTTTACAATCTGATTTTATATACAAAAATAAAATATAAATCAGTATTATCTTCTTTATGAAAAGATAACATTTGTGCAATACGGAACTACGAAAATTTAAAAGTATTTTCGAATACGAAATTATTTTCATTGTTGAAGAAATGGGTGAAATATGATTAAAAAAAGATACACAGTACAGCGAACATGTCGTACATGGAATCCAAAATATCACTTCTTGTAAAGGGCAAACTACGAAACACAACCAACAACTCAACGTACGGCAGCTCTTACGACGCAACAATGAGAAAGAAGTTTTTTACCTTCACTTAGTTTGTACAGACGACGTGACGTATGTGCCACCTTCAAATGGAATATTACGTTAATTTACGTGAAACATGGCGCGAACTTTGTGAATTTTGATAGTTTTGTAGATTGTACATGTATATTGCATGACGTATACATTTATATTGAACAAAGTAATATTCTTTCAAATTTAATTGCTTATAATAACACCGTAAATATAAATTTATTAAGAAGTTACCAGCATAACTGATAAGTGCGACTTTCCTCAAAGTGGATGAAAATTAACCCTGGAAGTTAAAATAGTTTATGTACATATGGGAAAATTGAGTAGTAATGTTAATTAAAACATAAACTAAATATAAAAATAAGTCAGCTTACTAAGCAATATACACGTACCCAGTTTGATTAAAATGAAGAAAAATTTTTCTGAGATGAGTTTCTGTCTAAAAAAAAATGACAGCCGATTTCAAAATATTACTAAAGGATTAACGAAATTCACATAAGTCCAGTCAACTAACTAACTAGAATATGCGTGCAGAAATAAATGAATTTCAGAAAATTATTTCTCCAAATATGCTATATTACACAAAAATATGGCATCGTCTCCATTATTAAAATATGATCACGTCATTACGAAATACAGAAAAGTCAAGTCAGCTTTCTAGGCTATGTAATATATTTGTTCCAAGTTTGATGAAATCCCTTTAAAATTTTCTTAACACGTATGACATACTATGCAAAATATATAAAAATGGCTACCATTATGTAATGCTTTAAAAATATGAACACGGAATAAAAGAAATACACTAAAGTTACGTTAGCTTTGTATGTCTATATGTGCACCAAGTTTGATGATATTCTGTAAATTATTTCCTAAGATATGTAACACTATGCTAAAAATATGAAAATGATGGTCTCCACTTCGAAAATATAACAGAATGAACGAAATACACAAAGTCAAGTTAGCTGTGTATGTCTTATTTATGTACCAATTTTGATAAAATTCCAAAATATGGTTCCTTAAATAAATAAATAAATGTATATATATATATATATATATATATATATATATATATATATATATATATATATATATATAGCTTGATCTAAAAATGTTAAAACGGCCGCCATTTTAAAAATATGAAAAGGGTGTAAACGAAATATATAAAACTCAATTCAGGTTGCTACACTACATACACAGACACACACATAAAGACATACAGAAAGAAAGGTGATTTCATAAGCCTACTTTTTCCTTCGGAAAGTGAGCTAAAAATGCTGTGGCAATAGATAGTGTCAACATTTATATTAAACTTTGCATGTTCTCTCAATGTTTTAAGAGGCACGAGATGGCAGTGTACACAGTTATTGTGTTTGGGAATCCATTGGAATTGCTTTTTTTTTAACTTGAATAAATTATGAACTGTGTCACACGTACGTTAAACGTTAATGATTTCTCTCTTAAACTTGTAGGTGTAGTTTCCATCCAGTTTTCTTTAAATACCTTATTGGCATTTTGTTTTCACACATTTCTCTGTTAAAATTAGCTATTACCATGCTGACTTAACGTTACTTAAATTAACAGGAAAACCGATTTAAACTCGGAACGCACGTATTCCCACATTCCGTACGCATTGCATTACAGGACATTGTAGTAGGAATCGCAAGAAAAGAATGCACACACTCACGTGTGTATACATACACGCATCATATAATAAAACACACAAAAAACTATGTGTATACATATTGAATGTGAAAAAAATACACCAGTGTACAAATGGAAATAACTAATAAGTAGGCAGGGAGAAGATGGTTAAGTCGATAACATTTATTGACCAACATACCCTTAAAATTACTGCAGTTTTTTGCAGCATATATGATAGGGAGATATACGTTAAACACAAAGAAACTGTCTGCAGACTAATAACAGGGCATAAAACAATACAATTGCGGAATTCTTATTGATTCAGTCAACAGTTTCACGCACAAGTGAAAGCCAGAAATGTTTTGACGAGTTCAACGTACGTCGAAACACAGAAAAAAGTTATAGTTATTTTTCTTACTGATAAACGGTCATTAGCGATAGTGGGGAAACCGCGAAATTATATTCTGCCAACGTATTATTATTCAAATCAGTGTATAGGCGATTCGGGATAAAGTGAGCACTCAAAAAAGGCCTACTACTGTTCTATTTTCAGCCAATTCGTATACTTCCGCGCGTGACTGCTGACACCGAGGAATATCTTACCTCTCTGGACACATCACTTTATGTTTGCGCGTGTAAGATAAAATGTGCAGTCTGTATGAAACTATATAGTTTGTTAAAAAAAGTTTATTAAATATACAAAATACAATTATGTCAATTTCGGTTGATATTATTTTAGTACTGTTCAATTTAAATAGGAAAATACACGGAAGTATATTGCGTATTTCGCTGCCAACCATACAAGCAGTAAGGCAACTATAGTTCATGTTGAATTATATGCAGTAACGGCCGGTGATAATTTTCCAAGGTTAAATTTTTTGCTCACTTTATCCCGAACGACCTATAGTTAGAGACATGCAAAATTCGCATTATCATTTGGTAGCAGACTAAACTTCACTTTCCTGTACATAACAGAGCATAATCTGAAATTCAGTTGGCCACGAATTTTCATGTGTTGTCATTTACGTGTGTTACGTCTTCAAAGAGATTGGCCTCTCTACCGTGTAAGCATTCTCCGCGGAAAGTCACGACAATAACGGTCAGCGGGAGACGTCGAACGAGCCAATAGTCACTTGGAGTCTAGTTAGCTGTCAGAAAATAACGCGAAATTTGCATGTCTCTGCCTATAGTGTCATGTGCCTTTATATAATTGGATAATGGTTGTGTGGCACTCTTTAGCTGTTTACACACAAAACACAGAAGTTCAATCGTAGTGTACCACTCAAAAGGAGACCCACTGAGAATAAAATAAAGAAGTCGGAAATAATTCATAACAAACCTACTGTCAAGTTTTATCGCGATAAATCATCATGCCAAAAAATTTTCTCTACTAATAATACGGTAGCAGCGGAGTATCAGCATTACGTAAGTCTGTAGCGAAATCAAAGCTGTAAAGACAGAAAACTGTCCACAGTAGCATAGGAAGTCTGAGAAAGAAATTACGTAGATAAACATGTCCCCCCAGAGACTCGTTTTGCTCAAAGTGCGACGAAAATACGTTACACCATCTTATTTTGTCGAGGGTAACTTCCGTAGCAGATAAAAATCAGTAATATTATAAATCTTCTTTGATGGCAGGACTAGAGGGACTTCGTTCTCGTCCCAACCCATATAGTTGATATATTTTCTAGGAAATGCGATCAAATACGAATGCAACAATAAACAAGTAGTTTGTTGGACTATTTTATTTATATTCTTGTTAACTGTTTCTTAGAAAGTTTGAATTCTCTTGTAGGAAATATAAGAATGATAATAATTTTATCGAAGCAAAGTTAAACATCCTTGAATGATTAATATTCGAGTACATTTTTAGACCAGAGTTGCTCCATAACCGGATAATGTGACTGGCTGAACTTCAGTGGTAAAGATGTAGAATCTTTGAAAAGTGTAGTTGGTGTGCGAGTATTCAGGAGAATCGACGTTTTCTAGTGTTAAAAGCACTTTAACTATGTACCTCAACTCCAACCAGAATCGGAGAGTAAAATCCACAATCGAAATACTAAAAAGCTTTGGAGAGACCTTAGTCATTTTAAGGTGCACACGAAAGAACAATTTATAATCCCTCCATTCTTACATAATCCAGACAACATAAATAACTATTTTGTTAACTCCAGTCTAAAAACTCAGCTAATAACTAAAATTGTAAACAATATTCAACTGAACGATAACACTGCAATTACACGTTTTTCTTTCAACCATGTAACTGAAACTACTGTATACAAAATTATCAATTCAATAAGTACGCAAGCGGTAGGAACAGATGGGATTGATATCAATATGATTAAACTATGTACACCATACTGTGTCCCAACGATAACTAATATCATAAACACTTCAATTATTTGCTCAAAATTACCTAAAAAATGGAAACTATCTAAAATAAGACCGATAGCAAAAGTAAAACATCCAACGGAATACAAAGACCTCAGACCGATCAACATTTTGCCTGTCATTTCAAAATTCCTTGAAAAAGTAATTCACACACAGTTGACTGAATATCTAAATAATAATGACTTGTACTACGAACAACAATCAGGTTTCCGCCCACACCACAGCACAAGAACTACACTTCTGGACATAACAGATGACATATAAGCAGCTATGGATAAGTCACAGATTTCGTTGTTAATATTATTAGACTTTTCGAAAGCATTTGATACAATTAATCATGAAATATTACTAGGTAAATTGTGTAATATAGGGTTGTCCGCGAGTGCTGTAACTTGGTTTAGAAATTACTTGAATGATCGTTCCCAAATGGTTGAATTGGTGTCCTGTGACGGGGTAAAGTGTTCAAATGCTAGAATTGTAAGGTCTGGAGTGCCACAGGGATCAATCTTAGGACCGATTCTATTTTCTTTATATATACGTGATCTACCGCAATGTCTATAAGTTACCTTGCATGTCATCAGTACGCGGATGACACACAATTGTACATTTCGTGTTTGCCTAGTGACCTACTCTCTACGATAGAAAAAATTAATGAAGACCTAGAAAGAATTAACAAGTGGTGTGGTGAAAACACCCTTAACATTAACCCGAGCAAAAGTGCATATATCAAAATTGGAACACCACAAATCATTAAAAAATCCCTGGTACATCCATTCATTAAAATCAATGGGGAGATTATCCCTGAGGTCAAAACGGTAAAAAGTCTGGGCATCCAATTTGATCAGAATCTTAACTGGGTAAATCATATTTCAAGGTTGGTGCAAACAGGATACTATCGGCTCAAATATCTCTATAAATTCAAACACATCCTCCCAACATGCTTAAAACTAAAAGTCTGCGACCTCTTGGTCTTATCCTCTTTTAACTATTGCGCAGGTTTGTTTATTGGATTAGAAAATTCACTAAAATATAAAATACAAAAATTGCAGAATGCATGTCTTCGATATGCATACAATTTAAAGAGACGTGAACATATAACTGAATATTTGAAACTTTCTGGCTGGCAAAATATGGAAAATAGACAACTGATTCTACTTGCCAAACAGATAAGAAAAATAGGAAAGTACAACCAACCAAAATATTTGATAAATAAATTAACGCAGCTTATACCTAAACACGGACACTTCACCAGACATAAAAACAATTTGAGAATCCCGGCACATGGAACTGCTAGATATAAAAGGTATTTTACTTATTTGGCAAGTAACCTGGTGAATGACCTGCCACATGAATTAAGATCTAATCTGAGCAAACTCAAGGCCAATTTAAGAAAATAAGAAAATAATAATTGTACGTATCTCAGCTTAGATGTAACGGCTAAATGGAACGAAGGAGAACGCTGCATATAAATTTGTCGATAACCAAATATCTCTGATGTCAAGCAAATTGTGAAAAATTTTATATTTGTAAATATCTTCCGGTTTTGGCAATCCAATGTTTTTTTTCTGTAATCTAGTAATAGTAAATACCTTCAGGGTCAATTATGTCACTTCGGAATAGAATAAGCTAAAGGTCAACTCTGTATTTAGATGACATAAACTCACTGAAACGGTTGTAATGTTAATACTTGTAATGTTTGTATTTGTAATATTTTTGTTTTGTTTAGGTAATTAAATTTTTTTCTTAAGGCAATTTATGCTAAGGTAGTTAACTTTAAGGCAAATTTTGTTAGAAAGGGCTAAAGGTCTGCTCTGTATTAGATGACATAAACTCACTGAAACGGTTGTAATGTTAATACTTGTAATGTTGGTATTTGTAATATTTTTTTTGTATAGGTAATTAAATTTTTTTTCTTAAGGCAATTTATGTTAAGGTAGTTAACTTTAAGGCAAATTTTGTTCGAAAGGGCTAAAGGTCAGCTCTGTATTAGATGACATAAACTCACTGAAACGGTTGTAATGTTAATACTTGTAAGGTTTGTATTTGTAATATTTTTTTGTTTAGGTAATTCAATTTTTTTCTTTAGGCGATTTATGTTAAGGTAGTTAACATTAAGGCAAATTTTGTTCTTTGATTGATTTATTTATTTAAGGCAAATGTTATCACTTAATCTTTTTTTTATTTATTTCTTTGCAAATGTAAATTATATGATGCAATGTATCACGTATTTGTTGCAAACCGGCACATGGCTGAACTATACGTGGGTAAATAAATGAAATAAATAAATGAAATAAATGAAATTAATGAATTAATACATCCATCTCGCTCTTGGTATCTTTGACCAAATGTCCCGTTACATGATGTTTATTAATTTTTCGTGGTGAAACTTATAAAACCATTATTCGAAAATGTGTTGTTAAATTTCCGTACTGTGAACTCTAGAGGAAGTAACGATACCCTGAAAATAGATTATAAAGTTAGTTTCTTCAAATATAACACTAAATATCACGTCATGTTAAGCAACGAAATTCCGAAATGTCAACACAAGAAAGATCGAGTTGGTTATATAACATTTAAATAAAGTACATTTTAAAGTCAGTTTTCACGGTAGCATTACTCCCACCATAAATTACTTTGCAGACAATTTTAAAACACATTTTTCACTTACTTTTACATTTCTCAGCAATAGCCACACAAAATTAACACACGTCGTCCTGACACATTCTGTATAGTCTATTGGTAAAATATAATTCGTATATGCCAACACAGATCCTCTACGACTTTTAAAAAAGTATAAGTTGGACAGAGCACGCACATACTTGAAAACGAAAAACCATAATAAGAAATTGTTTTAAGCACGTACATATATATTCACAATTAAATAAACTGTGAATCATAAAAATTTTTGAAAATAGCAGAGTTTTTGGAAAGTGTTCGAACAGAGAGAGTTTCAGTCTTAGACAGCAAAGAGGATTTACGAAAAATATATATATATATTTTTTTTTTTTTTAACATTTCCGTGAACTTGCGCATTATTAAAATAAATTACTTTTAGCGATAACAGTATTCGTTCATTTTCGAATGTGGGTTTTCTGCCCGAAGGCAGGCCAACAAGACGATGGTTAGCAACTGCCTTCTGCAGTATGGTGATGAGTGGACAATACAACACCCAGCCCAGAGAGGTAACTGTAAATATTGACCTCCCCGGCCTGGATTCGAACCCGGGACTCTCATCTCCAGAGCGAGGAGCTCTAACCTCCAACATTAAATAAATAGTTAGTGACTGTCGAGAAAATTTCTGCATATTCGTGAAGAAATACGGCAATAAGTAGGGGCAAAAATTCTGGAGTTGTTTTGTCCACAAGCTAGGATTCAAACAAAAGTTCCGGTTACATTACCGATTGGCACTTGTCTTATTTGACACCACCTGAAAGGAACTAAGCCAATTATAAAGAACAAACTGAATGCTTTTACAAGCTAAGATTTTTTTTTTTCGTAAGACGATAACGTACTTTCAAGTGACGCCTACAAAACTAACACTAGTTCAAACAAATTAAAAATCATGATTTTTCTCCTCTTGAATGATCTTAAGGCGTCCACGTGGCGAAAACGTTTACTTTCATATTTGTACGGTATAATGTTCGTTTTACACACGTTACTTGTGACTAAATTTTCCACTTGTAAACATTTTACGGCTCTCATACTTTTCCCATAGCAAATTAACAAAGTAAACATTTGCAAGTTGCGGAAACATAGGAATAACAAGTGCCAAGTGACTTACTCGAATGAAATAATTTACATTAACCAAAAGATTTTTTACAAGAGGAAAATGCAGTCACAAGTGACGTCTATAGTCGCATACTATGTTGTGCAAATATAAAGTAATTTATTTTTGCCACGTGTATACCCTTAACGAAATGAACAGCCAGTATTAAGAAAGAGAGCCACCAGTCGCTTTAGTATGAAATGATCGGCCACGTAATTTCACGTCTGTATTACTATTTAGTCTGTGTCTTGACGGCCCCGGGCAGCCTCGGGGGTGTCAGAGGGTAGATAAATAAACGAGGGTAAATAATGAGAGGTGCGTACACCGTCTCGGGGGAAGTTATGCCCGCGCGACTTCGAGGGTGTGTGGGTTCGTCGACCCGCGCGTCCTCTAGACAGCCTAAGGGGGTGGGGTGATGTCTCCCCTTGCCGGCGCTCGAGGGCTAAATGTGTTCCAGACACGGCAGCCACCCCCGCCGCCCTTGACGGATGTGGCCTGTCCTCGGCTCGTGGCAGTCTGGTGGTGTGAGGGTGACGACGCATGAGGGTCGCGCCCCGCCTGTTGGCATAACTTCTCGTGCTCCACTATTGCACTGCCATCTCGTTTCGAGGGTTTCTACCATCTCCCGCAAGTTTTGTTATGAACTCCAACTTTCGAGACAAAACGGCTCTATTCTGTAACTATTAAGTCTCTTATACGATCTTTATACAAAGACACTCACTGTGTTTCTCTCTTTTCGACGAGAATTAGTATTATGTAATTAATAATGGCACCGGCAGGCCGAGCATGGTTCGTGTTTTCTCCCTGTCGTCAGAACGACGCTTCAATGGAAAGACGTTTCGTCGAAAAGCGAGCATGGTTCTGTTTCTCGTCCATCAAAGCGTTTCAGATGAACGACGCGACCGTCAGTACACTGACGCGGTATTTTAGCGTGTCAAGAGGCCGACAACGTGCGCATTTAACATTAATATCGATAGAAACAATGCCATACTCACAGTTTCAAGTGACAAAAAATATATTTTAACTAACAAAGTCTGCACACAGTATAAACAATAAGTGCAAAGATAAACTTAAAGCTCAATTTCGTCACACGTATCATAACCTATAAATTGACAATGCAGCCATAACCTAAATCTTGCACATACTGATCGCTAACCGAAATAAGTAATAGAGATTGAATTAAATATTTTTGAAGACAAATACAAATGTTTTAACTGATGTACATTTAGGTAATATTGGCACTGTATTAGTGTACGCATATGTTTTGTCTGTAATTACCGAATGAAAGTGATGTGCGGTAGGAACACATTCCGGTATTTTAAATAAATATCCATGGCTTGAATATGTAGTACAAATCGCATAAGACAAAACCACTCTCTGCTGAAAATATCCTGTGAAACCGGCGTTTATACGCAACATAGTTAATTTTAAAAACATTGCTACCGTTTGTATCGGCTGTACCTTACAGATACCGACAAAGACTATGAAATATTTTGTAATGTTTTGCGGTACGTTTTTTATGTTCATACGTTGTCTTCGTTCCTAGATAGGGAAACAATTTAAATTTTTTACTGTGTATAGAGTAAAACAGACCACAAAATATATATTTTCCTCAAATGTAAGGTATTTTTTTTATTGACTGGAGAGTAGTACTTTTCGTCTTGTTATTTATTATAAATTCTCTAACAGAAAATTATTTTGTTGTAATAAATCGTACGTAGACTTTAAAATTATGAGACACATACTGAAATGTTAAAAAAAAAGATGTTAAACTTCATTTACCATGTTTTATTTTACATTGCTCATATAAACAGCCAAATGAAGATATAAAAAAAACGACGGTCAAGTACTGATACTTCTATTTCGGCAGCAACGCCACTACTATAGTGACATATACACTGACTCATGAAATTAATATTAACAGAAAACCCGCACCCACGACTGCCACAGAATAGCACCATTTGACCACAGTTTCTTCAAGTTTTGTTCACTCGTTTAATATATTACAGTGTCACTTGTGAATAAAAATACTGGTTAAGCGTGTCACTTGTAAATAAAAATACAGATTAAGTGCAAATAACACCATTCTCGTTACAGCTGTTTAATATTTTTGTTCACAAAGGATTTCTATTGGCTGAAATTTAAAAACAGACTCTCCAACACACAAAATTAACACGTCACTACTGCAAATTTCGTACCAACCTCTGCGTATATTCCTCTTGGAACCGTCGTTCATTCGACGCAACAATTCTGACGGAAGCGCTATGACACGACAATCCATGCTCGCATTTTCGCGCAGCCGTCATGGCACTAGCGTCGTTCCAGCGACGCGTCGGAGTTACCACGGTTTCGAATAAAAGAACCATGCTCGATCTGCGGGACTGTTTTTCAAAAGCTTCGTGACTCTGTTTACATTCAGATCGGGTTCTAAGTTGTTAAGTTGTTGTTACACGAGAACAGTGGCGTATCATGGCCGTGTTCCAAGGCATGCGGTGATAAGCAGTGACAAATACTCAACACTGAGTTGTCTGCGGGACCATTAGACATGGATCAGGTACAACCTTCTTCCAGTAACACATAAGAGGCTAGGAACATATTGACCAGTAATACACCTCGGTGTACACAAAACATGTTTATTGGCTATGACAGGTATAGGAACACTGAGTCCACGTGATCAAAGTGTATAGTCGGAGCTTACATTGCATGTCTTGGAACTGCACGAAGAAGATGATAAAAAAAAAAAGACCCAATATGAGAAAATATGGAAGTACACGAAAAACAGTGGACAGTGTCCAGCAAACAAGAAATAAGAGACAACACGACACAAGTTAAAATCAACGAAAAAATGCAACGTTTCTGGAAATGCGATCTATTCCCGTTTCTCATTGGCTGAGAGCTCAGCCAATCACGCTTGCTTTGCCACCATTGGCCGAGCAGCTTAGAGACTGTCCAGGCTATATGAGCCCCAATTTTCTAGTAAACTTCACTCGCATCTTGGTGTTCCTACCAGCCGTGTCTCAGCCTGAAGACGGGAATAGATAGCAATTCCCGGAACGCTGCAATTTTTCGTTGATACGATGCGGTAGGTGACTTTCTGGATGCATTCTTCGAGTCTTCCTATATCCGGCGAACCGAAGAGTTACCGTTATGCTCAGTCTCTAAGGGCTGTACAATAATTGGAAATTGCTTCATAAAAAGTCTACGAGCATTTTTTTTTAACCTGAGTCCATGTTACGAATTGAAACAGAATATCTCCAACATACGGTTACAGAGGAATGGGCTTTTGCAACGATATTTTGAGAGTTGACCACCTTCATGACCAATATACTTTGTAATAACTGACCATTTCATTAACTTTTAAAGGTAACGTAATTGGGCTTTACGGCTCGTGGGCAGCGAGGTTATTGGAGACGGTGACACAACTTGAAACAACGGCAAGACCCTGGAATTGGAATCGGTGATGGCCTTTGTCAAGATACCTACTTTGGTAAACCATGGAAAACCGAAATTAGGATTCCCAAATCCGGGAATCGAGCCAGTGCCCTTTCTGAATGCGAGTTCAAGGAGTCACCATGCGCTATCTCACTCGGTGTTTGCAATGTTCAAATGCTCAAAACACACTAAGATATTCCTTTTAACAGCCACAATTTTGTCTATAGCACTTGACTGGTCGACTCTATGCCTGGTGTACGAACGCGTCACGTCTACGAACGTTTTCTTCTTCTCCCCACTTCGTTCGGGGCCGTGAGGGGCGGGGAAAGAAGATCGCTGCTATAGAAATATGTTGACCAATGAGTATCCGAGAATAAGGGAGGCAATTAAGGTTTGTGGGTAATAGGATCAAAATAAGTGGTTCGTATGGTTGCCAGTTGCAATCGAAATATGATGAGCAATGAGTATCCAGGGAGAAGGAAGGCAAGAGAAGTTTGTCGGTAAATGGATGGAAGTAGGCGGGCATGTGGTTGCTGAGAGGGTAAGAAGAAATGTAAGGGAAATCTTCGTAGATCTGAAGAATTCGTATACCAGACCGTTACCAGGTGGGTCACCTTGAGAAACGTGAATAGGTGATGCATGCGCAAGTTCTTTGTTTTCCACTTCTCTCCAAGTTTTTTTTTAAATACATATTAGCAACGATATCCCGCCAACACTAATAGTTAATACTCTGGATTTTTTTTTTTTTTTAAAGTGTGAGTTTGAGCCAAACGCATGCGATTTTCTTTGACTAAATTTTTGTAGGTGTTATACTGCTGAAAATCCAGATAAATCAACCGTTTCGTAAAACGTATAAATGAAACCAGCTCGTCGTTGTTAATGTTAATTTTTATCTCACAATAATAAGTACGCCTTGGCATAAAAATTTGTAGTTTTTAGCTGCCTACGTCGTAATGATTTTGTTGACTTCCGGTTTAGAGCAGCTTCTCATTTGTTTATTGAGCAGACGTTTCTCTGTGCCTTGTGGCAGGCAGCTTCAGTAGTTTCGAACAAAATTTAAAGCCAAGTCGATAGAAACCAGTATTGATTGAGAATGGGCGATAACGGGCGTAAATTCACCATTTACTACCCTTAATAAATCTCTATGAGTGAGTGAGAGATTTTGGTCAGCGCTTAACATCGAGGTCTTTAGCGCTGGTGAGAAGTGACATGAGGTGAGTATGGAACAGAGCCGGAATGAAAGGGCGTGTGAAATAGGAGATCCCCGAGAAAACCCGCCGACCAACATCATCGTCCGGCACGATTCCTACATGCGAAAATCCGGGGACCGACCCCACTGGGAATCGAACCCGGATCGCCTTAGTTGGAGGTGAGAGGTCAGACCGCTCGACCACCGCGGCCCCCTATACATGTCTATGGTTTTGAAAGCCAGGAGCTAAATGGACGCTCTTAATATAGTGAGTTGCAAATGCAGATCGTCTCTGATTGGCTACTCATTCAATCAGACAGAATATTACTCCCAACCAACCCCTACGGTTTCCAATCAGTGAAGCTTTCTGCTGACAGGATCAGTAGTGACCAATTGAGGGTGTCTTGTTATTGACCAATGTAGATGTCTGCTTCAAGAAATGATTAACCATCGGTTCAAGAGATCCAAAGAACTGTGTTCTAGTATGGAAGTAAAGACAATTGTATTATAGCTTAGTTATATTTTAAATGGCGAGTGGAGGCTATTTATTGGCTGAAAACTAATCAGCACCACGTCTTCTTCTCCACCGGTATGTGCACCAAAGTTTGCGTTCAGTGATTCTTAAAATGCCGTGGTCTAAAGGTTTCGTCAACCTTCTGAACAAATTTTTTTCTTGAGTAACGTACTGCTGAAAAACAATCTCTTGATGCCGAAATCTAGCACATTTAACTGCGCGCAAATTATCACGCTTAAAAAATTCATTATTCTGAGTAGAAGTTAGCCAATATTATTTACTAGGATTGTTGTTTTGTATGTTCTTCAAATAGTGACATTAAAAAATGCTTGGGTTTCACTTCATAATTCTAGTGGTTATTTATCTATCACACACTTAAACGTTCTTACGTCTTTGCAGTACGAGTTTTATGTCTAGAAACCATCCACTCTCAAGTAGCCTTTGAACGCCACCTGTCAGGCGCTGTTTTGCGGGTTTGAGGGTTTTGTTACTCACGGTTAGTTTCGAATAAACATGAGCAGTAGATTTTGAGATACATCCGGGCGAATATATTGTGATAGCCGTTTTGGAGGCGTTGGAAATTGACTGTAAAATACTTCCCAAACTGTATGGAAAGTAATTAACCCATTAAGAATATGGGACACTTACGATACTTCAGGTTGTAAACAGAGCAAATGTTTAGAACTGTTAGTAAATGAGTCTTGTAAAATCTGTATGCATAGGCTCCGCTACCATTGATGTGTGGGGAACAATTTTACGGAACTAATTGTTTAACACTCCTATACGTCAGTGCAGTAAAATCACAAATAATTTGTTACAGTGAGCAGGCGTACGTAATGTTCTTGATAGTACTTCAGGCTGAAATATTGCAAGTGTCCCATGCTGGGTGTGAGCATCTAGGAACTTGTTTTACAGTGTAGATTTTGAATATAGTTGTGCTGTAAGACCGATTTTAGCTGTATTGGAGTGCTGGGAAATACGATGTCTTACGCACGTGATATTCCTAGACAGCAAATGACAGCCGGATAAAGGAAAACAAGATGGACGACACCATATCACACTGTGGCGAAACAAGCTCTCAAATTTAGGGAGGGGCAGGTAATTGACGCCCTCTCTTTCACCCATTATTTTTTTAAAGTAAGAATTTGAAATTCCTTTACAAATTATAATTTCATTTTACAAAGTCTAGAAGCAAAAATATATCCAACAATATTTGACCAGCAGGCCTACTTTCCACAGATATTTCCCTAAAGTTAAAATAAAACAACATTTGGGCACCCATTCACTATTGTCTTCGGCGCCCTTTCCAACATTTAGGGGTGGGGGCAATATATACCCTCCCCCCTCCCCCGTAGTTGTTACGCCACTGACATCACTAGCAGGATGGTATGACACATAAACCAAGAAACTAAAACAAAAAACAATATGGTGGACGTGACATCATCAAAATGGTGGACAATATGGAAGACGTGACTAAGGTTAATTCTACTACATGTTAAAAAGGGCAATGTTAAAAGTTTGGCACAGGGAAAATTTCAGCCGCTTGAGCGCTGGTATCGGTAATGGGTGTAAATTGATCAATCACAGAGCTTTCTTGAAATTTAAGTTAAAGAAATTTGATAATTTTAAACGCAAAATTGGTTTATTTTCACTTTAAAACGAAGTTCTGTGATTTCCAAATCTGTTTAAATTTAATTCTACAGTATCCATCATGGCGGTCGCGTCCACGGCTGCCCGTAGTCACGTTGCCATCTTTGTACTTCTCTCGTTGATAGGTACACTGTGAACAAGTATAATAATTACGAAAATAAACGCATATTTTCAACCCGCTGCATAGCAGTTCAGCCACCTAGGCGGGCCCTCATTATTCGCGCTGCACGCCAAGAGACAATGGAAGTCTCGCAGGTGTTTGCGGCCGTGAATGTGGAAGCAGTTGTTATCTACGAAGATGTGGGGCAGATACGGCCACACCACGGACACTTAATTAACGTCTGCGAGGCTGCTGCATCTGGCCTCAGGATGGGAGGACTTGGGCTCGCCGTGCACGAGGGAGAGAGTTCCTAATGATCGCGGCCAGCGTCGTGGGTGTATTTTTAAAACAGTCATTGCTGGCCGGTGTTCCGGCACAACCCATCCTTCCTTCCTATCACCCCCTCCACCCAACCACCATCTCTCCTACCCCCTGTGGCAGTCCTCCTGGCCTCATAACATATTCAGCACGAGGGGTGACAACCCCTAGAGAGACCCCCTGTATTCGCACTTCCAACCCCTCTCCCCTACCAATTGAGCACGCAGGGGTGGCCAGATAGTTCACCGAGTGTAAACCACGCCTCTATCCAACACCGTACATTCCTTCCCCCTTCGGAGCTGTACACCCAGAAAAGGTTTTGCTAAGTCAACAATAGGTAAACCGACCATATACCGCTATATGCCTTAGTTATCAAGATAAACCACTTTATGGGCTTCACAATATTGAGAAGGGTCTAAACCTAGTTCGCCAGGTCACCAACAGAGAGCAGGCATGTATAGTTTCGCCAATATTTGACCAATGCATCACCTATAAGACCACAGTCAATATGTTTAACATACTTCTGTTACTGAAGTTCCAAGCCTTAGTATCACGGAGTTGGGTACATTTGCGTATGACGAAACAAACCGGGTCTCTATTTTATCAAAAAAAATTATTGGCAGGAAAACAGTTTAAATACGTCAAAAATTGGCTGTATTTTTGCAACAAAATCAAAATATATGTTTAAGAGGACATGGTACATAATTCAGCGCTGTAAACATCAGTTTAAAATAGCATAGTTATCGAAGCCAATAAAAAATAAATAAATAAACAGCGAACTTAGAGAACAGGTTTACCAACTTTCCAGCCAAATTTTTTCTCGAGTGACGTTTATCTGAAGAACAATCATTGTCTCTAAATACCGTACTTTTAATTGCGACGCAACATTATCATGGTTATCAAACACATCATTTTGGGTAGTTGTTTGCTCATACAGTTGGCTAATATCATTAGCTAGGTTTGCTTTTTTCTATGTTTTCCGTATAGACTTTCAAAAACGTGTAGACCAAAATAGGTGACTTTAGAATTTATATACCACATACTATTACCAGGTATAAACTCTCATGTTGAGGGAAGAAAACCAGCTAAGCAGTCATATAGCAACCATATGTTTGGTTTAGTTAAGGTTAAGACATTGTTTCACTATATGCTAACACGTATATGGTTGGCTGTATCAAGTATTATTCTGTGTGTGTGTTTGAGTGCGCGCCTGTATAACGATTTCGTTAAGTTAAAACGAATTGCGCAGGTAGCAAAAATTTCAGTTTTACTACAGGACATTTAAAACTGATTCTTAGTGATATCGTTTTCTTTACCGTGCAAAAAAAAAAAATTGAGCATATAACATTTTTCGAAAAGAAGGTAAGTTTTAAAGTTACAAATGTTTATACGTACGCAAAAATTGAAGAAAACATGTATATTAAAAACACTTTAATATTATTCTTAATTAATAATGGATTTTTACTAATACACAAAATTTTAAACAAAATGTTTTCTTGAGTACATAGTTTAGATACTCTCCGAATCAATTTGTGATTTATAACTTAGATGCTTAGTATAAAGTATATAAAGATTATAACCCAAAATACAGTGTCATAGATTTTTTATCATGCATGTACACATTGAATATTAATGTGGTTTCTCAGATCAATGCCTTTCTCGGTACAGCGATGATTAATCAATGTTTGGTATGTTACTTCAAAATAAAATTTACTAAATTATTCGTTCTGACCAGTTGAATGATTACATTTTAATAATTTGAAGCCAATTGTTTGAACGATTGGTTCTACTGACTCGAAATTATTCAATAAATTTTTTTGGTTCTGCTTATGCAAAAATAGCAAAAGATTAAATTATTTGATTTTATGTAAACACAACACGAATTTTAGGTACAGTTTCGAAGAGTGTTAATTCTAAATTGTAGTGTGCGATACTTACGAGGAAGAACTGCAATATAATTTATGTGTAGAATGAAATTAAAAGGTATGTAAACGATTTCCTAACGTTATCGCTATGTCACTGAATGTAAAGTCTATTAACATTCTTAAATTTTTTAAAATTTTAAAGTGGAATATAGGTTGGTTCTTTGTTACATAAGGCTGTTATTTTATACTGTCATGTTTATGAAGAATGCTACACGTCAAATAATAATATAATAATAATTATTATTATTTTATCATTTTTGAGCAGTAATAACGTCGTATACAATGTTATTACGGGTATATATATATATATATATATATATATATATATATATATATATATATATATATAATCAACAATGACAAGCATACACTCAAGTAATTTAATAACATTAATATTGTAATTATACCTTATGACTAAATGTATTCTTTTTAACATTTAATTTTTAATAAATCCGCCTAGTTTTCTTCAACTCTACAAAAGTATTCTGTGCCCTACAAATTATTCACAACATTAAAAATAACATTTTAAATTATTTTCTTCTTTCATATTATACTGGGAAAATTTATTTAAAAAATAATTCCTGTTAAATAAATTTCAAAATTAAAATAAAGTCTTTATACAATAATTTCAGAAGGAAAATACTATATCAGTACTATGTGTATAAATTAGTACATTGAAATATGACCTCGCAAGACAGTGAATGTTCCTGAATAGGAAGAGAATATATGGACTTCGAAGTAAACTTACGAGCAGCGGTTCCGGCAGATAGTGAAAGTATCGCTGCAAATGATGACTTGACAAAGTCCCGTAACTCGCCGGTCACGAACGTAAGAACAACAGACCCGTGCATGTCTGCGCATCAGCAACGAGACATGTAACGTGAATAAAGACAAACTGCTGTCTGATGGGAACATTTCAGCGACGGGGCCTGCGAAATCAATGTCTGTGATCACGAACAACGCCACGCCATGATGCAAGCAGACTGGAGGCGTATACAGATGTCAAGTAATTCGCGGAAATGGACTGCACCATGTGAATAAATCACCAAAACTGAGTATAAAATAATCTTTGGTAAAAACATGGCAGGTCCTTTGTTCACGAGGAAACTGGCATGGAAGTGCGAACTACCGATACCTACATTCTCACTCACCGGTACTTTGAACCTATCTCGTAAACTAAGGATTTCTGACGTAGTTTTAGTCACTTACTCACGTGGCACGGTCCGCATCTACAAACAGCCTTACCCCACATTTCCACTCCCCGGTTTTATTTTGTTCAAAGTAAATTTTCTCGTAAAATAAGAGCCTCACGACTTTTTACCACAGAGTCTGTTTAGTTGTGGTCACATGTTCACATGGTGCAGTCCGTAAGCACGAATTACCTTACATCCTGTATATGTACTATAAGCAGCGCGAACAGACTAACATACCAGATATCCACGTACATCCTATCTTAATTCCACACTGTTCCACACTCAGTGAAAAACTCAACAATACGATGGACATGTCCTTAGATGCCATGCTGAAAACCTGACGTTATGATTTCCCCCAATAATTAACGGATAACTAAAAATTTTGTTTAGTGAAAAGGTAACTTATTTTCATATCAAAGCCTGTATTATAAAATTCAATTAAAATTCGTAAATGTCTGATACATGATATAACAAGTATAAATTTATATTATAGAACAAATTAATATGTATATTAGACTGGTATAAATACTTTAGGTAATTTATAGTTTTTTATAGCATATTTAATATAATATGTTACAAACTAACTTAAACGTTGCTTGACCAAAATCACTCGCCAGTAAGGCTGATTTACACTCTAGTCACGGCACTACGAACTGAGGGACTCATAAGGATGGTCACCGACAGTGAATAGAATGAAATGTAGCTGTAGCCTCATTGGTAAGGAAACTGAGTTCAGTTGAACGATTTTGGTCAGAATTTAGCAGTGGTTTGGATGACTTCAACTCAGTGTGGAGCAGCGGCGGTGTTCAAGGGTGTGGAGAAATGGAAGTACCCCGAAAAAATCCGCTGGCCAACGGCAAAATGAAATATATACAAATTAATGTTTGATTATTCGTATTTTATACTCTACTATAACATTGTTCCGATTGTTATGATACTGTGATGAGTTCTACGTTGCGCCCACGAAAGTTTCCGTCAAAAAAATTTATACTTTGTTTTGAAAGGGGATGGGGTAAGATGGGGCAGAAAGGGGCAGAACGGGGTACCTGAAAAATTTTAGTGAAACCATTTAATTACCCTTCACGTCATTTTGCACCATTTATTGCTTTTCAAAACTTAAACCTCGCGAACGAAGTCACAGTTACCAGATAGGCCTAGTAATATGCTATATAATCTTAATAATGGAAAACGGCTTGTAGGGCAAATGAGATCCTGAAAAAATTTTACTGCCACATCACTTATCGCAAATTCATTGTTGGGATAAGTTTTGAGTCTCGATTCACACACAGACTTGCAAATTGCGTGTTATTAGCCTATATGGTGACAAACTAGAATGCACTGGCATATATGTACCCGAACACACTCAAGGATGTTTAGGCTTCGGGCCTTCGTATCTTTGTGAACCCAAATTTTCAGGGTACTGGGCATTTTACAGTTGACCTCATATCATTGGTTAAAAAGTACGTAATGCGCGCCATACAAACTGCCGGCCAACAGCAGAAGTCAGATGTGCCTACAACAACTGGGAGCCTAGTCTGCTATCAGATAATAACTCGAAATTTGCAGGTACCTATATTTAGAGACACTGGAAAATCGGGAAATATTTAACATACTCTCCAATAAACACGTGTGGACAGTTTTCTGGCAAATCACACGTTCTATGTTACAACTGTACAGTTGTAATTGGGTCTGTTGAATAGGGACACAGTGCTTCATAAAAACAATAGCCAATATACGTGCAAAACATTCGGTGTTATACATAGCATGTTGGAGCCTAGGAAACAATCAACTTTTCCCGCGATATACAAGTGTCTCTACCTATATTACAGTATTAGTTAATGCGACAACAGCAGTAGATTTTATTTGTTAGTTAAGTTACGTTCCAGTTAATATTCGTTTCTTTGATATTTCGAACACCGTCGTGCACTCAGTTTCACTTATTTGTGGTACTGGTTATTTATAGTTACGTGATCTGGTATTGTTTAAACATTGAATTATTTTCAGTATTTTAGACATGGCTGGGTCATTGACAACGCCCGCCATGTTTTTCCACGTGTGAATTTCTGTTGTGAGCAGGAAGCATATATAATAACAGAGTCTTAACTCCCATGTTAAACAACGAGAATCTTATTTTCACCGAAGACTTCCGAAGTAGGCTAATATACGACTACAATTCATCCCACTGTAACACCAACTTCAGAACACTTAGTGTAGCATAATTTTAATTTCCAATCATACGTACCTCTGTATTTTTTCATTGACATAAAATGAATTATTTTGGTGGCTTACCATCGTCAAATTCACCACTCTACAAAAGCTGAAGAGCACCACTTGCCGTTCGTCATTTTTAAAACCAATTTTAATGCAATATTGTCCAATTAAATAAATATTAAATCGGCACGTGGGAATTCGACATACAAATTTCGAATGGTAATGGCGGTTCAACGACGAATGAGGAAGCTGGAAGACTCAAAAATCATATGATCATAACATAAATTTCGTTATGACATTTAACTTTTCAACGTATAAACTAAACTATTTGTTTACTATAGTACGTGAGTACAGATGTATTACTTCAGTTCGTTATTATTTCATTGTAGTATTCATTTTTCTATTCATATGTTGTCAGACAGAGTTGTAAGACTTTGGCAATCTTTGGTTAAGGATTCGATTTCCCTATCCCAGTTACGAGTGCCTGGGTGTGGATCCTACGGGAATTGAACCAGTTATTGCCGTCATGGGAGCCGAATGGTTTGACTAGTATCATACCAAAACTTAACGGAATACAGAAAGAAGTATCCCAAGGCTCCCTGTAAGGAAGAATTAGTTCAGTCAAGTAACAACTTCCTAACCGAATAATTTGTCTCGAGAGCAATTTAGTTTTTTTTAAACCGAAATATTTTTTGTTTGTATTTAGCTGCCCGGAATTGAATTGTATAATTGGTACCACAAAGTATTTGTTTAACTGTACATAGTGTTTCGTACAGATTCATTAACAAAACCGTGAAAAAATGTCGTATGTTTGTACTCAAGACCAGATTGAGCGAGTTAGTATTCAAACCATCTTTATGGCTATATGCCGTTAAATGTCCGTTACATTCACAGACACACATTTCCAGCTTTTACGTAATTACTTTTAGTTTCTTTGGTGGAAATCGCTTCATCAGGGGATTCTTTGTCCTAAGTAGAGAATAATTTAATAATCTTATTTCAAATACTGATACACAATTATCAATTATCATAACAACTGCAAAACAACTGTTTAGTTCTGAGATAATTTGGACTTACTGCGTAACCTTAAATATCTCGCGCATAAAGACTATCTCGTGGGAAATCTGAAATTGCACTGACAGATGTCCGGAAGAATAACTGGCGCTGTTACAGGAAAAAAAAAAAATTCAAGCTGATAACTTTCCCATTATTTAACAGTCAGTAGTACAACTCATTGTTTTCTAAATAGACATGCCAAATTTTTTAACTTTGTTTTACTTAAAAAATGATTGTTATATACTTACAAAAATCATGAAGTTCTTGCAAAGTACCAGCTAATGTTTGCAATCACCATGAGTTTTCTGTTTGACGGTATTCTTACCTAAAACACACAAAAAGACAACATAGTAGCATATAATCTTCTTTGTTAAAAGATTTCCGTACTTACTACATTTCAGAATGAGAACAATAACTAATGTATTTGGTTTAGTTACCCTTTCAGTTACTAAGCATTCAAGCTGATAAATATTTTTTGGATAATATCACAGGACTGTCTATTAAAATAGCTACTAACACGGTAGAAACCAAAGTATAGGTAGTTAATGGCAAAGTAAGCACTTTTTAAGATGTTTTGCTGTAATAAATAAATATATAATGCATTGAGACGTTAAACTTTAAAATATGTAGTTCAATAATGTTATAATTACTTGTTCATTTAACATGTGATGGAAATATACAAATTGGAATTTAGTCAAAGTAACCAGGTATTCAAAAGTTCTTACTTTACCGTAAATCACACATATCATATATATGTAGAGATGAAACATAGTGCGAGCGCGGAACTCACAATTTTAAATTAACTGTTTTATAGAATGTGTAATTTTTGCTTGTACAGTCATGTTTCACACCATTTACGAATTTTGGTTGGAAGGTTTTAATGTGAAAATAACACGTATTTATATTTTACACAAAATATATATTTTTTAAATTTTACGTTTATACTTTCAGAAAACTATTGGGTGAACCGCTTTGTGAAACAGTAGTCGTGGTACGTGTGTAAGGACAAGGACACGTTTATTAAATAAATGAGCTTTTCAACTGTGAGTGGAATTGCGTGGAATTTTGTTGCAACATCTGTGGATTTCAGTTCGGTTGTCTGGCAACACTGCTTATTATGAATGTCTCCAGTCTGCTCGCGTCATTACGCGGCGTAATTGGTGATCTGAGACATTCATTTAGCAAAGTTTTTTGTTGTGTGTTTCCTGTGCATATGTCATCAGGACATTCAAGCTCGCGAATTGAAGAGCATAAGTGGTGTTCTCTCGAGACCCAACGCATGACATGACTTACATTCATGGCCACCGGATTTTTAGAGCAAGTGGTTCGGATTCTTTTTCACTTCCGCCTTGCTTGACCGCGCAGCATAGCTACGACCTCCGGACATTCGGACAGCCTGGTTCTTGATTCGAACCTCCGGCAAATACTCCGAGATATATAGTTAGTAGGGCTTAACGTCAAGGTTATTAGATACAATGTCTCGGAGGGTTAGGGCCAAGAGGGATGCAAACGTTGCTTGTATTATGAAATTAGATCTGCCTTCATTTAATTTTTTTTTTTAATCCGAAGGCAGGGTGGCAGGGAGGTAATCCAATTATGAAGTGTTCCCCGACGTTATAAGAAGTACAAGGTTGCATAAACACGCATTCAATGCTCCGATCAACGAAAAAAAACCTTTATTAAGTCAACATTTACTTAAATTTCAAACAGAACTGGCACATGAAGGGCGGAGCAGCCAGTGTTCAGTGTTTAAGGCCGTTCACTCGCTCTCATTTGAACACGTTTTTACTAACTTGCTTTTTGTCTGTCTGTTTGTTTGGTACACATTGATAAATGTAGTGGTGAAACAATGTATTTAAATATATCTATATATTTCTTAAACTATTTACTTTTGTATCTGGTCGGTGCAAATTTGGCAATCAATTTGAACTAACTTTTTGCTGAGCTAGAAACTTGAAACTTTGACTATAGCTCAGGACTGATTGCAAAATTTCACACATTAAAGATTAAAATTCAGCAAATGTTATTTAAATTTAAAAAAGCCAGTGTAATACGTTTTTAATTCGTACTAAAAAGTGTGAAATAAATTATCCTGTGAAAATACTTGCAAGATTAAAATAAAAACGTGGGGCGCATGCACTAACTATTTTATGCATATATTCACCCTAGTCAATAATATAACTGCAAATGTTATGTTAGATTTCTCAACAACAGCTACTCTCTAAGCTCCTTACTGTTATCTACTGTATGCGCTGTACGATTTTTTTCGTTTTACGTCTTACAATTATTTTGATAGGAGAAATTATTTTATGATTTTTAGTCCGTTTAAATGCCTTTTACAATATTTTTACTGTTTAAATAAAATATTTTCAAAAAGTAACTGCTTGGACCTTAAGTTAAAACATTCTATTCTGGGGACGGGACTTGTAGGTTCGAAGTCACCTGACCTGAAACACTCGAACAAGGGTCCGAATAAACGTCACTAAAATTTGCACCAGTTTTGCACTTGTTTGCGCCACAGGGGACTTAAATGAGCACACGCGGAAATGCAAGCGATATCTTAATGGAGGGAATACAATTTACAAAACTGATGGACATGCACGCAAGTCACCCCTAAAATATTGTAGTAACCAAAATATTATTTTCTGCTTACTACAAAATAATTTTGCTGTCTCAATACTAACAAAATTTTTCTCAGAGCATCTAGCAAATACCTCGGCGTGGGCATTAAAAAAAAAGTAGTTTTCTTTAATTCCAAGTACGACTAGAGGCGCAGTAGGCGAGTAGCAGTAAAACTGCAAGTATTTTAAATTTTTATAAAATAAAAACAATATGACCAATTATAACAAAAAAGTATTTAGTACCATTGACAATCACAATGATCAAGCCCAAGTAATTAACGAGTTGTACAAATAAAATTTCTGTAAACCCTTATTCCAATACCAACCAAGAACTTGCTTTTTTTTCCCTTGAAAACAACACCAGTGGCAGTCTGGTTTGTGACAGTCTTATGAACAGGCAAATTCTTCAACGTAACATATGTATTTAAATGATATATATTGCTATTACGTATACATTGGTACACTGAAAGAAAAGTTGTAGATACAACACTTTTGTTTAAATAGGAATAACAGTCCAGTTTTGTTGTCATTACTATCTGAATTGTCCCTACAATAACTAGTTTTTAGAAGAAGTAGAAATAATCTTCCTTATACAGAACTTACTATTATTTATGCAGAATGAATAGATTATGCTGGTGCCAGTTGTACACGAAACCTTTCATACAAACACGTTTTTTTTTTTTTCATTTATAATGGCGTTTCATGAAACCATTACATTAACTATTTACCATTATCAAAATACTCAGTTCAATACGCCTACCAATATTGTAGACAACAGTTTTTACACTTTCTAATCCCAGACACACTTAGTAGGAATTAAAAGAAAAGTAGGACTGCGTTCTAAATAGACTGTTCGGAAGTTAACCTAATACAGTCTGCTTCCGGAGGCAAATTCTTGAGGAAATAGTGAGTGTAACGACTACGTACTGCAAGTTTAGGTTTAGTGTTTCGTTTGGCTCAAAATCATAGAACACGTTAAAAACAATGCCGCTAACACCAAATTGGTAAGGGAGGATGGTTTGTACATACGTTCTATTATTGTCAGTTAAATTATTTAACCAAGTCAAAGCCTGTACTAAAATTAATTGTATCCATGTCGTAGCGAACACGTTTTTAACGTCTATTTTATAGCAAATTATTTTTATTTTACTATATACGAAAATTATGTATTTTAATATAACTCACGAAATAACTTGGTCATGTCTTTTGTCGAATGATAAATGAAGTTGTGAAACTTCTCCCTAGTGACGTTAATGGCTTGTATGATAAGTTTGAAAGTTCTGGAGGGTCGTCACAAGATTCAGTTCGGTCGAGAGCTCGTATGCTCACAGATACTGGTCTACAAAAACTGGCGCTCGTCTTCTGTTCGAAATCGCTCTGACGAAGCTAAACTTTAACGAGATACGCTGAACTTTAACGATCTATGAATTCCAAATTGACGACGTCTCTTCCTTAGCTCCACTCACTCCTGCTCTTCTCCTGGGCTCTTATGTTCCTGTTTACGCCAACAGAACGGCTGTTACGTAAAAAGTAATGTATGAAACGTTATAAAGTTTTGATAAATGGTACAGCGTGCCTACAAACCAAGATACATATATCACCAACTTCAACAGGCGTATGAAAAATATCAAACGAATAGATATCAAGAATGATAAACTTTATTTTAAAAAGGTTCCGTTATATGTATTAGGCAATACAGATTTTAAAAAAACTGGCCTACATGAGTTTATTTTTCTAGGTAACTTACTGTCTGACGTTCTTATGGCATCAAAGTTCTTGCCACAAACGCAAATTTTCTCTACGTTTATTCATATTCACCCACAATAGAAAACAGAATAGTATAATTATTTAAAAATGGCGTTTCAACAATTCTGTAAATCTAGAGTTTTTATATGAAAGCCCAGCGGTTTCTAAACGAAACGTTTTTTACGCATTTATGCTAAATCTATCCACCTCTATAAACGCAAAGGTACAAAATGACTTAGACTATATGTATACTTGTAAAATGACGTTTTAACAAAATTATTTAGAGCTAACCAGGATGGAGGAATAAGAAATAACACTGTATAATGATGATTCTGATATTATTAAAAGCAGTGCAAACAATACGTAATTACATTTTAAAGACTCACCATGGTTTGGTGTCCTTATTTACGCGTATTACAAATTACGTATTATTCACTTACATTTCTCGCAAAACTGATTTGTGTGCACACTAAAATTCAAACCATTTATTAGAAAAATTATGCACACTATCAAGGCTGTCATAAGTCCAAACCGACTGGTAATCAGTAAGATGCGATTTGTGGTCTAGAGCGAAAGATCAGTAGAAATCAATGTTAACTCTGCAGTGATTCTGCTATCAAAATACATTACTGTATTTCAAATAGCTACCTACAGCATAGCTGAAGATTTTAACTAGAGGGTCGCTAAAGACACGTGAATCAACGGTTTATCAATCTGAATTGGAATAATAATACTGTTGTAGGCGAGTCACGATACATTGAGTATTTTTTATATTCTGTGTAATTATTATTTTCAGAAAATTTCTATCCTTTGCTCAGTTTATGTAAACCCAAAATGCAGCATAACTAATACATATACTATACAGAGGTTGTCAGGTATTTCGCGAGACATAGACTGTCACATGAATCTGTTATAATCTAAGGATAAATTATCTGTGATAAAAAGTCGTATTGCCCTTAGTTTATGAGAATCGTATCTGTTATAATCTAAGGATAAATTATCTGTGATAAAAAGTCGTATTGCCCTTAGTTTATGAGAATCGTTTCATTACATTAAAAAAAACAGCGAAGTGCAAGTAAAGGCGTCACATGAATCTGTGACCAAAACCAATCGGAAAATATGTATGTCTTTGAATGTTTCTTGTGACGGGACAGAATGGCAAACTGTAATATTGTGAATGTGTATGACCACAATATTACAGTTTGGGAAAATATTTGTTAATAACAAGCCATCAGGCCTTATGTTTACGATAAAAACGGCATGATAGTATGAACAACGTACCCTAAATTCCTGTTCACTGGTGTTTTGGACCTTTCTCGAAAACTGAAGTCCTGGAGACTTTTTATCAACGAGTATTTTCTGCTTAGCTAGTGCAGTCCGTATCCGTAAATCGCGTGCAAAAAGTACGTTTTATTGATCAAAAATTAAACGTTTGCGTTCACAATAAAATACTTTTTATAAAGAGTTATCGCACATTGGGAAGATCGTACAAATGCTCACTTTACCACGAATGACATTTTTTTAAACCTGAGTTTCACTTTCAAGAATAAATTGTTACCACGTAGAAAGTGTTTAAGACTTTTTCCTGACAAGTTCTGTCGCAGAATGATAATGTAAGATCAGTAAATATCAACAAATAGAAAATAATGTTTCAACTGTAAATAAGAACCAAAATAATTTTTCAAAGAGTGAAACTAATATCTTGGCAACAGCATGTATGACCTCTGTTTCTCATAACGTCAGTAAATTTTGATAGTTCTCAAGAGTCTTACGTACTTTTAATATGTCGTCAGTGTATTATATAGTGAAAAGCAACAATTTTGATTCTGAAAGCCAGATATGTACAGTACATTCAGCATTATCTGCAGTAAATTTTGTCTTTCATTATAACTGGAATTACATAAGGGCGTTTCTTAGCTCGCACTTAAAATGTGTTGTGGTATGTTCCTAAATACGTTTCTTACGAAACTATTCCACATGTGCCTATTATACTAATGGACAAAAATAAAACGCTCTTCGGAATGTCATTTTTAAAACACCATGCTCATTAAAACTCAGTTTCGAAGCCCTTCGACATTGAAAACGGCCGTACTTCAAATTGTACTAACCACATTTGTGTGAAACTCTGATTGAAACGTGCACTGAACTCTACTGCAGACAATCCACCAATGAAATTATATGTTCACTGCTTAAAATTCCGCAGTAACAATGGATCGGCGGGAATCTTGCATGGCTTGTTCAGCGTCTGGCTCGTTGTGACGATGCAGCATTCGAAACACACTTCTAGGGCGCCCTTACAGCTCTGTCACTTCTAAGCCACTAACGCGCTGGTAGGCGGCGGCCTTAATACGTTAAGGGGGAAGTTCACGCCAAATTTTTATTATTTTAATAAATTATATTTGTATGAGAAATATGCATGTTTTGTAGACATACATTGTGACTATTTTTTACATTATTGAAAATTTTCTAGCTTTTATAGTATTTGTATAGTGGCAAGTAAAAGCCAAATTTTGCATAATTCTGTTTTATACAAGAAACTAAAACCAATTTACTTAAAAAAAAATTAAATAATTTTCAATGAAGGAAAATGTCACGGGCTACGTCTAAACACAGATAAAAACATTGCATTAAACATTTTGTATTTTTTTAAATACAGAAAGTTAGCTATTTTTTATTTCAAATTCAAAAAATATATACAAAAATGTTTAATATGTTTTTTTATTCGCGTCTAGACGTAGCCCGTGACACTGTTCTTCAGTTGGAACTATTTCCTTTCTGTATGTCAGTTGGTTTTCGTTTCTTGTATAAAACAGTTTTACGCAAATCTTTGCTTTGACATGCCATTGTACAAAAACTATGAAAGCTAGACAATTTTCATAACTGTAAAAATAGTCATAATGCAGGCGTGTAAATCAATGTCTCGTACAAATACAAAAATTATTAAATAAATTATAATTTAGCAGGGAGCCCACAGTGCCCAAATAACTGTCAAAATGTTATAAAGTTAAGAAAAACAAAGAACTCAAATTTGATTACAATGCCAGTAGTCGATGTGATTGCACGGTTTGCAGGCAAACTTCGCTGAAGTAGGGTAGTTTCAGTAAATATTTGGTCGTGAATGTATGGATCGCACAGTGATGTAGTGATGACAGACTACCAGCAGCATTAGCAGCCTTCGTGGAGACAGAGTGACGGCCATATCGGAAGTGACAAGCTGCCACGTAATCAAATAAGCCTATCTCGTTAGGCGGCCGCGAGAATCGATAGTGCGGTTTCCAGGGCGTAATGGAGTCCTCGCATAGCATCTCCGACGTCGCACGAGTTCGACTGTATTGCATCGTGACTTCTGTGAGCCAGCAACACACGATTACACACACACACAGTTTCGATTTAAATGCCAAGTTGCATTCGAACATCAAAGTAGACTACACTGCCAATGTTTGTATATCAACAAAGTAAATTCTACAAAACTCAGTTTCCAAAGAAATCACTTTTACCACTAACAATGGTTCTTTTTACAAATCACACAGTGTTTAATTTTGTAACAATACAAGTTATAGTTTTGTAACTACAATATTTGCAACAGGTGAAATTGAAATTTTTATTCTTTATTTGATTCTGATAATGAAGATAAACTTATCTGTTCAATAAATGTTCATTGAGATGAACTTATCTGTACAGTAACATAAAAAAAACTATACCCAGACCAGACCCGACGTCAGTAATTGGTCATACATACATACATACAAAATCATATATTGTTTTTCAGCAGGGACAGCTAACTTTGAAAATGTTTTGGGTCGCATCGGGATTCGAGCGATGTGCCATTAAACTTGGCAGCAGCAAATTTGACTTCTACACGAAATCAACTACTATATATTTTCTAAACAGTATATGTAATTTTGAAATATTTTTTTCCGAGACTTTCAGAACACAGATAACCTTGTATCCGTTGTTGTTGCTAATGTTTTTTAATGTTTATTGCAATAGGACAGAATGACAAACTGTATTATTGTGGACATACGTCATTGCAATATTATGTCGTCCCAGAAATCTTAGGAAGAGGCTAAGAAATACAAACAACGAAATACGAAAAAAGAAAAAAACAAGCCTAGTTGACTGTAGTCTACACATCCATAAACCAAAACAACAGAATATGAAAGATCCCATTAGGAATTAGTTGCTGGACGAATAATTCAGAGACGGTCTCTTCCTTGCGTTGTTTCCGAAATATTGATAAAGCATGTCTTGATACGCATGAAGTTATAATGAATCCTATAATATAGACTGCTGACTACGGAACTCGTCGTTAGTCTATTGTGTTCATCCGCGGAAAAAAAATTGTTCCTCAGCTACACCAGGATACTACGATGAAGGCCAAATTTTACACCAAGTGAATTCAGCACCAAGATGCCTGTAGGTCGTCCCCGTCATAAATTGGCCAGTGAAGTTTTACTTGAGAACTGATTGTAAAAAATTTCTAAAAAATAAAACGAGGTAACGACCTGAAGTTACATGTTATTCTGAACTGGTAAATTAATAACTGAATACTAAACATTCAGAAAGACGATGAGCATATTACGCATGTACGTAAGAGTACCAAACTGAAAAATTATGCTACTTATTTAATGAATGTTAATTAGTTGGCCTCTAACGTATTCACAAAGGATAAATACAGTGATTTGAAGAGCATATACCGGGTTTTAATAGCAATGTTTTGTGAGAACCTACACTCTGAAAAAAAAAACTGCAAATGTCCAACACCGATATAAAGGAGTGCTAAAAATAGGTATAGTAAATCTGTTTTACATACATCAAAGGTTAGTGATACTACTAATTTTTCGGAGAAATCAAATGTGAAAAGATTTTACCTAGCTTGTATAGTAACAGTACTAACCATCTGCTATATTTGCAACCTGAAGTATGTTTAAGTGTCCCATATAGGATGTTGTTTAAAAACTTCCCGTACTGTCCAGGAAGTTTTTTTACAGTGTATTGGGGTTGAGAAGGAACTGAAGCATCAGCGTAGGAAATTATAGAGTTTGGGTAAATGTGTTGGGGTTTGGGCGAGTACCTAGAAAACCCACCGAATAATAACACCCGTGTGAAAATCCAGGTAGATCCTACCAGGAAACGAACCAGAATCGTTACGAGCGTGGTTCACCTCCGTTTTCAACGTCTTTTTTTATTTTTATATATGTACCGTTTTTTTTTTTTTTGTATTTTAGACATAAATTGCGATTAAATCTTCCTCTTAGGAAATTTGGTTATCGCTCATAGTTTTTGCGCAATGAGTTGTAAACGTCAAAATTTGCACTGCACGGTTTATGTACGCCACTAAAACCAATAGGCATACCAAACCGAAAAAATTCACAGTGTAGAACAATGTTGTAGTCTATAACTTGCCACATATATAAACACATTTTTTTTTGTATTTTTAAAAAAATTTTGATTTTTATAAATTTTCATTTCAAAGTTCAGCATTTTAAAAATTAAATACAAAATATGTATGCTTTGTTTTATATGTGTCAAGTCACAGCCTACAACATTGTTATACACTGTGCATTTTTTCGGTTATGTGTGTCAGTTGGTTTTAGTGGCGTACATAAAACCGTAAAGTGAAAATTTCGACGTTTACGACTCAATACGCAAAAACTATGAGAGATACAAAAATTTCCTAAGAAGAAGAAGATTTAATCACAATTTATCTCTAAACTAAGAAAACATATTTGCTACTCATATAAAAGTAAAAAAAAAAAAAAAAAAAGACGTCGAAAACTGAGGTGACCGCGCCCTTAAGTTTGGAGGTGAGCGTCCTAGCCGGTGTGCCACAAACAGTCACATTAAATTCGATATTCAAAAGTTTCGTTTGGGTTATACTGTTTCCAGCACATTCAGATATAGCTGCCTCGGTAGTAAAAATTAAATACAGAATGCGCTTTACTGAGGGAAAACGCGGTCACATCCATTACCAACAAATATTTCGAAGTTCTTTTGCTCTCAGCGTCACTCGGAGGAACGGAAGTACAAGGCCGGTGATTTGAACTGAATGTGGTTACACGTAATCGATAATTTAACTTATTACACATCACACGGTACATCGAAGCTAGGCCACTTATCTCGCACAATTCCTACAACAACCACTTCCTCTAAAAAATTTTTTAGCTCCTTGTTTTAGAGCGTGTCTGCTCGGAAATTTACCAGGACAAAGGAGAACAAAGCAAGACGAAAATGAGGCGGGACAAGGTGCAAAACTTTATGTAAAAACTTCGCAGCATATCCGCCACGCCGCAGAACTCTTTGTGTGTTTGACAAGCACGGCGTGGCTACTCGCCGCTTATTCAAAGCATCCCCCTGTGCGCCCCGGTGGTCATGGCCCAGAGCGACTCAAAGCTACGAGAAAAAGAACAGGAAAAAAGTCCTTCCGGAGCAGCGGAGAACACAGCAGAGACGCTGGTTATTTCGCGAACACAACAAAGGCCACACGCTGAAACTGCAGTACTGCAGTGGTGGGTCTGCGTCCCATTCAACCACTCGCTCTGCGAAACGGCAGTGAATTCTCAGGCCGAACAATAGCGCGCGTTGATTTCACCATCAATCTGCTGGGTGCTCTTTTAAATGTTATCGATCTGACGAGCGTTAAAAAAAAAAAAAATCATGCGGTTCATTAAAGGCGCTTACGAATACCTAACCCGATACACTCGAGACACTAAAGACCAGTTTACACCAATAAAATAACAGCAACAGTGTTAATTATAAAATGTTAGAAACAAAAATTTTACCAACAAATTATAAGCTTTAGGACACTATTGTACAGCAATGTTCGTAGCAATTATGATGTGAACATGACTGAAAACCCCAATGTTACTAACAAAGCAATAAGAATGATGAATGGATGTTAATAACGATGCTGATAACAAATATTCAAACAGCATTGCAAATTACATTGCTGTTAACATTTGTCAGCAACATCATTTGATCTAGGCCGCTGTATAATGGGTCGGGAAAATAATGTTATAAACTGTGGTAGTGAGAGAGTTACTAACATGTTTCTAATATGCATAACATTTGTTGAAAGCAAATTTTTTCCACAAAATGTTGGTAACAACTGTTAATAACATTTTATTGTAAATTTTAACAAATTTACTAAATATAATGTTGGTATCTATGTTGGAAACAAGATGTTACTAACAATTTTCAAACATTTTTACGACATTAGTTAGTAAGTTTGTTCATAACCCGTGTTACTAACAACGTCATCGCTGGTGTACTCTAGGATTAATATTACCCCATAACCGTTCGAAAACCTCGCGCAAGTACATTCTACCTGCGTTCAAAATCTCTAAATATTCAACTCGAACTATTCGCTAGATCTACTCAGAACAACCCTGCTCCCAAGCTGGGTAGATAGCCGCCATCAGATGGAAACATTGTATGAAACAGCGCGTAACAAGTGCACACAGGCTCCCGTGCGTGTACACAAAAAAAAATTATATTTTCAATGATTAACTCTACCATATACAGAATAAATAACTAGTGCGGAATTTTAAAGCCATATACTTATATTGTATCAGTACAAAATTATGTTTTGCACTATCCGAACTTGGTGTACGGCAATAGAAATATACTTTTCTCTGATATCGCTTAACTTTTAAATAAACCGTCGACTACTCTAGGGTTTTCGTACGCTCGTTGAAAACCATAACAAATGTAACGACTGAGTAAATATTCATCACGTGATCAATATTACAGAGTAAATTTTGCCTACAAAGATTTCGCAAGCGCCTTATAAACCACACGCCATGACTCAGAGCTCCAGCATCGTGGTCGTTCAATGAGTTAATAGAAAAACTTCAATCCTGATTCAACCTGGAGTAGACAGACGAATCTGAATGGAAACGTTACACTAAACGTACTTGGATTGGACTAAAGTTAGGAGCGGAGTGAGATAATTCAATACAATCACCTAGGTGGATTGGAGTGTAGAAACCGGATTGAGATGCTTATTTTAGAACCCATCGGACAGAATTTAACGAAGACGCCATATCGATTATTGGTTGGTAATATAAGAAATTAGAATCGTCCTGGGCAGATAAAGTGAAAGGGCTTAAAAATGTATTAAGAAAAAGGAAAGTGCGTATTAGTAAAAAAGAGCAACAAAATTCAAACCAAAAATATAAGACATATTTGTCGCTACGTTTATGAGCAATATTTCTGAAGTAAAGGTTTTATTTAAGTCTCTTGAAATACACTCTAACAGCACAAGGGTTTTGTAGAGGCATGCAGGAAGGGGGAAGGGATCGGCCAGGGTCTGCTTAAGTAACCATTCCATCGTTTGCCTGGGGTGATTTCGGGATACCCTGAAAAACGGAAATCAGGATGGCCGGAGCCGGGTATCGAACCCATGACACAGGTCCTCCGTAATGCGAGGCGAGTGTTTTACCATTGATCCACCTCGTTCGGACTTTAAAACAAAGTTAATAATGTATTCTCTCCATATTGGCATACCAATTTTGTATTGTAAATGTTACCATAAAGAATTTCAGTCCATATTTTTTTCCATTCGCTATTTGTTGTCTTCAGTGAGCGTTCACTCCAATCCGGAATATTATTCTTAACGAATTGTGCGATAAGGTGGTCATGAGTCCTTTTTACACTACTGCACATAGCGTGAAATGCGACATATGAAAATCTGACTCCATGTTGAGTTATGATGTAGGCGAGTAACTGGATACACGAAATCATTCAGAATCGTGAATACATAGCCTACATAAAATGGCAAGTCACGCGCCTACATATTTTTCGTGTATTATATTTGCGGGTTGGTTCTTAAAAAATTATATTAAATATAGTGAACAGCCTATAGAAGCCGTAGAAGAGGATAATTTGCTATAACGCGTGCATTTGAGTAACTAAGGGGCCGCGATGGCCGAATGGTCAGACCATTCGCCTCCCACCAAGGCGATCCGTGTTCGATTCCCGGCGAGGTCAGTCCCCGGATTTTCGCATGTACTGGACGATGTCGTGGTCGGCTGGTTTTCTCTGGGATCTCCCGTTTCTCTTCGCCCTATCATTCCGGCGCTGCTCCATATTTACCTCATGTTACCCTTCACCAGCGCTAAAGACCTCAATGTTGAGCGCTGACCAAAACCTCACTTTGAATAATGAAGCCACCTCCTCGCGCGTGGTACAGTCAACAGAAAAATGTGATGTCGAACTGGGGACGAGAAACACAGAAGTCCATGTGTGGTTACGGCTCATAAAGTGTTCATTGACGGCTTCGGAATGCAATAGCGCACCCAAGGGGAGGAATCGTTTTGGATTTAACCCCCCTCCCCCTCCCAATAAACGTGTAAACAATTTTTAACAGTGGTGATTTTTCTGTACGGTAATATTCCCATCTTACTTACACTTGTTGCGTACATTTAACTGTGTGAATTTTATAATATAATGCTGCAATTGCCAAGTAAATCAACTAAACTTTGGCACGAGGGTGCCATCATAGCCTATATGAGACCTGAGCAAGCGGTCTACAGCCGTACACTTAGAGCAACAGCTGGGCGTGTTCTCGTCTGAGAAGAGACACTGCGGGTGGAAACCAATGAGTGTCATTGACCAGAGGGAATATCTGTGAGTGTAGAAGAGAACAATTGACATAAAATAATAGGAAACACGCTTCGCTTTTAGTCGGTTTTCTCACAAAAAATATTAGTAACTGAAGGAATTTTTAATACAGATATGTATTCAAAAAGGATGCATTAGGCTACTATTAGCAAATTATTTGTTCGATAGAAGAATATACATTTTATTAACAAATGGACGTGTATTACTATACTTCCCTGAAATACCAAATTTTTTTAAAAGGGTATTGATAGTCCAGTATCAAAACTCCGACTAAAGTAACAAAGATACGACTTTGATCTTTACTTCAAGAAAGGTGTACTGTAGTAGGTAGCCTATATTATTCTTTGAAAATAAGAATAAACAAATTATCCTGAAGTGGTGCTAATTTCTAGAATAAAGAAGCTCCTTAAATAGCATCAGTTTGCAACTTGAAATGCAAATTTTCCCGGGGGAGATTTCCCGGACCTCCCGCTTTATTGGGGATAATTGTTAGTTTCCAGGTTCGGGAATCCCTTTTCCTGCCCAAACACAAATTCTTGTTAAGTTACGGCCGAGCCTAACACCCCTTGTACGAAATTCCTGGGCGCGATCCTGTCGTAATGTTCTTTTTTTTTTTTTTTTTTGTAGGCGTGATGTTCTCAATCCCAGACAGTTATGCGGGGGGATAAATCTCGAGATAAGGAGGCATATGAGAGGAGCCAGTAATCCTGACTGCTCAGACTGCCGCCAAGCCGTCTGGGACAGCTTCCAACGTCTGTCTGCTGTGCAACACTTGATCCAGAAAATGTATCACTGTCGGCCAACATTACGGCGGGCTTTTGCCTGGCGTCCACAACATCCCTCATAAATACGCTTACTCTTCTTACGATGCTTCCTGTATAGACAGAAAGTTATTACATTTATTAAGAATGATCGGTACATCAGTTCCGGGTTACGACTGACAGAGAGCAAACAGGCGAGGTACTCTGATTTGATTTTATTGGCACTCTTTTATGTAATATCACCATATGAAACGCGATCTTCTTGGGATAATTATAATCTACAACGTACTTCAAACGCGTTACAGCGCGATCGTAAATGTTTTTTTACTAAAGTTTTCCACGGTTGCCAATCGTGCAAACATACAAAACGAGAGAGCCCTTCTGACACGAACGAAATGTCATTATTAGATACAATGATAGTTTAAAACACTGTTTCTAAGCCCTCCGACATAGCTAAAAGCGGCCTACTGTCGTAATTAATTATGTACTAATCGGTTGTATATGGATCTTAGAAACGTGCATTTAACTTTTTTGAAGACTTTCCACCAGTAAAATTGTACAGTCATCGCTTGAAGTCCCATAGGAAAAATGGATCAGCGGAGCTCTTGCACGCTAGTTCAGCACTTGGCTCGTTGTGGCGACGTGGCATTTGGTGCGCGTTTCAAGATCGCCCTTATAACTCCGTCACTTGAGCCTCTAACACGCAGGTAGGCGGCGTCCGTAAATAGCTTGGTTTCCAAACACTGGACTGTCATCTTATTCAGATTAAAAACATAACCTTACTGCTCTATGAGTAGAAGATTTTAGTTCTACAAAATTTTGTAGTTTTTATGTTCACGAACATTAGCATTAATAATTGTGTGTGAATTTCCGAAAACCTGGAAAATGCAACATTTTAAATTTATGCTTCAAACAATGTTTATATACCTGAAATTTCGCGGAAGCTAGAATGCAAACTTCTGTGAGTTTATGTCACATTTGTAATTTACCTTTGACTTATGTGACCCCTTCCGGAGGGCGGTGTGTCAATATTAAAGAAGCAACTAAGCGGTATTTGACATATATGACCTCTTCAGGCGGCCAGTGTGCAAATATTAACGAAGCAACTAAGCGCGTGATTAATAAAGTGGCATCACTGTTTCAGCGAGAAGTTAGTGAGTAGCTGCTGTCTTCTTGAGTAAAAAGATATTCTTAGTGACTTACTTCCTTAACAATGTTGGATTTCACCCTTTTTGTTTTTTTCACTCTTGAAAAAAGCAAAATACCAACACATTCTTTATGCCAGAAACACTAACTGGAGCATACAAATTATAGCTGCAAAATGCCCTAGTTGTTAGGTTCAACATTTTTCAACGAAGGCTGCAAATGTTAGCAGTTTGACTTCAAGAATACACATGTGAAAACCTGACTGCCGACACTCGACTCTTGCCAGTACTTTAAGCAGCCCTTGCTGCCGTACCATATTGAATCAGTCAGTTGGAAAATACCACAATTTTTCACAAACTCACTTTATCGAATGAGTGCACTCCAGTGACGTCGTCACATGTTCCTTGTGAAAGAGTCATGTCAACATTACACGTGTACAGATCAAACATTCAGTAGCCAGATTGCTGTCAGTAGGAAAATGTCAATTGTGCAATAATAACTTTATATTTGTTGGCTTTTCTTCAAACATGTTTATCGTAAATAAACTGTGTATGTATAGCTACAATGCTTTACAAAATGCCTTCGCAAAAAAAGTAATTTGCATAACATTTAGAATATGATGACAGTGATTTGGAAAAGTTCAGTTCTATATTGCACTTCTGAATAAGAATTTTGAAAGTCTAACTAGTTAGCAAGTTCACGGATAGTTTTAGGAATTAGATTACCATTAAAGAGGATCGTGGAAAATTATTTATACTGTGTTTAATAATTAAATTTTTTTGCTCTCCTGGAAAAAAACTATTTTAAGGTGGCCATTTTGAATAGATTGATCCTATTATAGTCGTGTGTTCGTGGTAGAGGATAGTTGAATTTAAGTGGTCCCCGTGAGGGTATTCGAACCGGGTAGCTCCTTGACGACGGATGCATCTTTCCTCTCCACCTCCACTTCCCCTCCCCCTTCAAAAAGCGTTTTACCAGCCTTTTGCACTGCCAAGAGCAGGGCTCCTATTGTTCCCATGGACCGGTGTTGTATCGCAATTACTCTCTAGGGCGAGACACGCTACGGACTAGGTTCCACAGGCTCTGTCTTGGGAAGTGGAGCGTCACTCCCTCGCTCCTGAGTAGCTTCCTCTCGCCAGCTTTGTTCCTCTGAGAGGGTGGAGAACCACCCACACTCATCCTCCTCTCAGTACATTGCTCATCCCCTAGACGACACTTCGACTTGGCCTCCCAAGTTTCTGTCGTTATTGCAAAGACAGAATACTAAACAGCACTTCACTTTCTCGACGGGTGAGATAACCTGCCAAAGAACAGGGAATACATCATTCCTTGGATTGATAGATAGATATACGAGTTTCTTGTGAATAGATTTTGGCACCATTTTTGTTGCAATGCCTTACATGAGCATCACAGCTTTGCTTCATGGTTGCTGTTGATGGGCTTTCGTTCAGACACGCCTCTCACTTGAATGCACCAATCAGAATAATGTAATTGTGCTACCGTACGTTTGTGATTTGCCAGTAAAATCCCAAAACACGTGAGAGTTGAATACAACAAATCACTGACGTGCATATAAGGCATGAAACCAAATCGTGGAAAATATTTTTCGCCACAAAGTCGTGGCTATACTTATTAAAAACCACGTTCAATACCGGCGTTAGCGAATTGAAGAGGCGAAACGGTGTTCGCTTAAAGTTTGGATAGTCAGTTGATAAGTGATTAAATTGATGATAACTTCCATCATGACATTCAATGTACTATTTCTGTTTCCGGTACACACCCTTGAAATGCGCACTGATATTGTGCAGCCTCGAGGTACCTTACATTAAACACATAATAATGGTACAACTGTAGTATACGTGCACGTAGTTTAGAATCCATACAAAAATTACACTTCCACGAATAAATTGTGGGATGAAATGGTGGGTAAAAAGGACAATCCCGAGAGAACTCGCTACCTATCGGCAAATCTCACAGTCATAGGCAAAATTCAGGATTCTGATAAGCTAGAAATCGAACCGTAAGTTTCACGTTGTTGGGCGTCTAGATATTTAGGTGTGTTAGCATAGCGTTAGTAGACATGTTGATTTTAAAAGCAAAACCTTTGAGACATATGATCTCTGGTACTGACTTGCAAAAGAATTTTCTAACAGCTACGAGAAAACAACTCTGAAATAACTTACAACACTTATTAACTACATTATTTAACAGGAACCTAAATATAAACCATACTACTGTTTTATTTTCGGAAAAACCATTTAGTTGTATAGGTACAGGTTTAAACTCAGTTGTCAATTTGCAAATATGGTAGTGCAGAAATATGAAAAGCATGCTTCTGTGGTCTTTGTTCATAGTTATATAGTAAATTACAGAGAAGCACTGCTTTATAATTAATCAAATTCACTACCATATAAGTGTAAAATCACGTAACCCTACATTCATTGCTAGTAATTTTTATAACTAGCGATTTATTTTCTGAAACAAGGGTTGTCAAAACGTGAAATCTTCCAAAAACTGTCGTAATATTATTGGAAGGAATACCGAGGAGAGGTATACTTTCTCGGAGGAGGCAGGTGGTGGGAATATAGCTGCTTTTGTTCCATGCTGCAGGGACTCATTTTGGCAGCAATTTATTACACAGGGGCTTGCCGCAACGTGCGCCTCCACGAAGATTACGTTACAGCACGTAGGGAGGGTTTTGCACAACAGCTTACTTCCCAGCATGGCACGTCCCTGAGAAATTTATAACCCCTTCTTAACACAAACGTGCCGGTCTTTTATTTACATGTAACTGCTTTGCTTAATGCGGGCGAACTGGGGGGGGGGGGGTGAAGTAAATATAAAAAAACTCCTGCAGACGAACCGGGAATTTCGGTATATTCTCGAAGTTTCTGCCGTGGTTCAGTATTACACAACCATGCTAACAGAATTACCGTATAATCATAGTGACGTATGCAGCCAGCTATTCCTTCGAAATTTTATTTAGGATGAACAAATAAAAATTGTTAAGATTTTTGTATGTGTACAAATAACGAGCATACTTTTATCCTGCATTGGGCTTGCATATATTTAGTCGAAACCTAAATACCACGTAACACAATCAACAAAGCAGACCTTCTCAAAACCACTGAACTCAGCAGTGTAATATTACATGTTACAGAACTGAGAATAGTGAAATTTCGCATTAATGTCAGTTCGATATGAGATAACCTATAACAAATCGCAATGTTATAAAGACCCTGGAAGGCAATTCGTATAATAACAGAGAATGATATAAAGTTATAATATATTTTTTAAAGCTCGAACAGGTGAGCGAATTCTTGATGAAGAAATGATTGAGAGTAATTAATCTTTCTTTTCGTCATTAATTATCCGCGCTGTTTAAATAAGAAATTTTGAAAATAGAACAATAAGCACGACTTCTACTCACATTCTAAGAGTAAAAAATGTTCTGAAGCTTCAAATGTTTTGCTACACCGGCAGTTACTTCCAACAACTAGCTACTGAAACGTATTGATATTTTCTTTGATTCACGGTGGAGGGATGGATAAAAACAGTAAAATAAGATCTTTAAAATGCAATGGCAAAATATTCCCCCCCCCCACCAAAAAAAAAAAAGGTACACCAACCCTACTATATTATATTGATGGTGAAAATTATTCGAAACCATTTTTTTTTTACAGAACGGAAATCTTGCAATTTACAAACCGCACCTGGAAAGTCATTATTTATTTCTCCTTACTTTTGGCAATTGTAACAAAAAGTTTGTTTTTTTCTAAGTCCGTATTCAATCGCAGATTTGTCCTTTAAGATTTGCTCCTGTAAAACACTTTCATTACATAACTTTATCACATTTTAAAAAAGATCATCTCACAAATTTTGTAACGTACTTTCGTGAATATCCGGTAGCTGTTTCAATATATTTTTGGCGTAATCGTCATACAGCATATGCTTTTACTGAAATAAAAAAAAATTGCATTGGTCCGCAATCCCAAGATTTGCTGATCAAAATAAGTTGACAAGGAGCTTGATAAGTTCCATCTAGAATGTAACAATTGACGAAATCGCTTTTATTAATAGCTGGCTATATCATGATTACCTTACAGCGTTGGAATAATACAACGTGGGATCTTTGAATACATTTAAGGGTTACGTGATTGCTATGAGTCGTTTTAAGGATCTCTGTAGTTTATTTCAGGAGATTCAGAACTCTAGCCTCTGGCAAGCCATGATTGTACACACCTCTTTATACTATTAAATTATTATGTTTATTCAGTCAGTTTTGTACCAAGGTACAACGCAGATTTATGGTAAAGTAGTTAATAACAAAAAATAAATACATTAAATAGAAAAAAAAATACATTCGATTGCCACGGTTTTACCTCGACCTATGCACGGTACGAAAACACGATAACCACGTTAAATGTTCGCAAAAGTGTGTAGATTTTCCGGGAACTCATTTTTCAGTACTTTTTAAAATCAGGATTTTTTTTATTTCTTCTGCTTAACGATACGAGATTGCGAGTTACATTTGCGAGGGGAACAGTGGAGAAATTTTATGTAACACACTTCTGTCGTTTTGTTAATCCCACTACAAACATGGCGAACCCTTAAGACTTGGTAAATGGCAGTAAACAATTAACGTTAAACTGTGGCAATACTACCGAGAGCACTGGTTCACCACACGTCTTTATTGTTACCTGGTCCGAGATATAGCGACGACTCCCCACGCTGAGTGACTTGACAAGTGTTACTGTGTAGTAAGTTCCTCATTGCTTTTTTTTTTTTTTACAAATCTTACGTAATACTATTCTTGTGAATCTATTCTACACTCTAAATTCTTTATAAGTACAAGTAATTTCTTGGTACTTTTTTACAAAACTTTGTAAAAGTACAAAGATTCTCCTGGTCAAATTACATATATGTAGAAATTGCAAGGATTTTCTTAGTAAGAAAACTTATAGAAACTTTGAAATCAACAAAAGTATTGGGTGTGTTGATAATAGTTACATGCCCTATACAAATTCCGACATTTGGTATGCAGTTCGCTAGGTCATGTGAATAAATTCTTCGCAAAATTTTCGAGCTACAAAATTAAAAAACTGAAGAATAAATACATAAAAATGTAATGTCACCAACAGTATTAAAGAAAGCTTATTTTCATGCTCAGCATAAAAATAATAATTAATTTTTTTTCATTTTTGCGAGTTAAAATACAAAGTTATAACTCGTAATCATAGAAATAAATAGCCATACTTCATGTTTTGTAAGAGCAACCTTGCAGTTTTAACAGGAATTTATTCGGCAGTTCGGCTTCCGAGGTTTCTTCCTTGTAAAATTACTACAAAATGTATTAATACTCGAAATATTGCCCGTGTGAAACGAACGAAAGAAAACTAATGGACTCCCAGGAATGATGAAGGATGACGGCGATGGAAAGATTGTATACATTATTTATAATGGAAAAATTGACATTATGAATTATATTTTCTATAATCTTAGGGCCAAGCTCTGTTTCTATTTTCATTAGCGTTATTAAATTTTTAAGTCTAAACGAGAGCTGATTTAAAAAATCTGTTTGGCAGTTTTGTTTAAAATCGTATTCCCCATGTTGGCTGAATTTTTGAGGCAGTAAATACGATGGTTTTAGCTAATTAAGTAATAAACATAATTCTGGTTAATTAACTTTTTAGCCCAAACCGCATTTCTTATTTTGAAAAAAGTTAGCAATCACGGCAAAAACCATTTTAAGCAAAATTGCTAAACCGGTTTTTGAGATCTGCTATCGTTAAAAATAAAAAAAAACTAATTACCACAAAAATCGGTAGAAACAAGAGAGCGTGGCATTAAAGTAGAAGTTATAAGAAAGGCTTAACGCAGAATAGGAAGTTTTTCTAACTCGCGAATATCACGAGAATAACCTGTCTAATTATATAGAACACCCAATCACTGGCCATAAAGTAGATCTGCAGATATGTACGTAAGGCATTGAAACCAAATGGTGTAAAAAACCTTATCGCCCCAAAATCGTGGGCCTTACAATGCATGTTTTACATGCGACGCATGGGCACATAAAGAGCTGGGAGATGGAACCACTCCTAGCTTCCCAAAGAGCGGGCCTCTGCCAGATGCTTCCGACAACCCCAAACTATTTCACTCTGCTCTCCATCTCTCGGCAACATTCCTCTCAGCGTATTTCGGGCACACTCACTAGCGAACTGTCACCCCCGCCACTCTATTGACGTTAAAGGAGCAGACGTAGCCATTTTTTGTGGGCTCTTACGTCCTACCGCTGTCGTCGTGAATTAACTGCAGCTGCTAAGCCTAAGGTGGAGTGTTTTAGTTCTTTGAAGCAGCTTTTAAGTGCTTACGAGAGGCGTTGTGTGGAAGCTGTTGTTAGCCGTGCTTGTGAGGGACTAACACGCTGAAAAGTCAAATTAAAGCCTACAAGTGTTTGAAAGTCAATATGCAAAAACTTCAAAACGACTACACTCGATAATGAAATTTGCCAAATGTATGAGCAAACGTTCAACCAGAATGATTTCTGCACCGCTGATAAATATACGAGATTTCGGCGCCAGAGATTGTTCTTCAGGTATATGTCACTCGAGGAAAATGTTTGCTCAGAATGTCGTTGGAAACTATCGTCTACAGACGAAAAAGTAATTACTACACTTTAAATACAACGAAAAGTCTTGGAACTAATTATATGCGTTAACTGTTAAATAAGGGGCCTCGACCATTCTTAGTTCACTTACGCGGTATATAAATTGGAATCAAAATTAAAATACATAAATAATCAGTAGTACGATCTTAAAGAAAATTTTTTGTGACGAAAATTTTTTCCACGTAAATTTCCTTGAAACTTTTGCGATACAAATTAACTTAAAAAAATCCACTTAGGCCTACCTATTACATTCTTGTAAAAAAATTATTTCAAAATTGAATTTGCAAAGTTTCTTACGTGGAATTATACTTCTCGAAATTTTACGCAGAATCGATTTATTTTATTTTATAGAGATATAAGTATTTTTTTATAAAATTTATCAAATGAGAAGTAAATAAACAATGATTACCTATTTTAATTCAATAGCCGCGATCCTGGTTAAATATAAACTTGACAATAATGTACAATACTTTCGTGCTGTCATCGTTTACCTCGTCCATTATAGTGGCCATTTTATGCATATTCTTTTGTTGATTTTTTTCTTTTTCTCTCTCAACATACAACAACTAATTTCATTCCGAAATTTGTTTTGCTATTGTTATATATATATTTTTTTATTTTTACTATCGTGTCGTCATTTGTGCCACGAATATATTTCTTCTAGGAACTGTGTGTTTGTTACATGTAGTTGACAGCAGCTAAAACGTTTTTTTTTGCTTTCTGTTTTATTGTGGCTTTTTTTCTAAAACACGGCAACATAGAAATGACTCAGCGTACATACTGCAGAACATATACCGTACTGTTAAGTTATAATCTTCCGAAGGTTTATTTTAAAGTATTTTTTGCGCTAATAATAGCGTTTATTTTTGTTTGTTGTCGTCAAATTAACACAATGTCACAAAATTCTTGGATTATTTTTCATTTAAATTTTAAATATGTACATTTTCTTAAATAAAATAAAATAATTTTTATAGAGGATATATTGCAACCTACAACATCGTTATTCAGTGTAAATAATTTCAGTTCGGTAAGGTAGTCGGTTTTAGTGTCATTCTTAAAACCGTGGCATGCAAATTTTGACTTAGACGAGCCATTATGTAAAAACTGTGATAGAAAATTATTTTTCATACGAGCTAAATTTAGTCACAATTTATATCTAAGAAAAGAAACAATACCTGGTACAAATATAAAAATAAAAACCTAGTGATCAAAACAGCTGTCTACCATGGCCTTAAGACCACAGGTTCCAGTTAATATTGTTTTTAAAAATATGATATTTTTAAATTCTTAAAGGAAGCAGTCATCTTAAATATTTCCGTTTCCGTTATAGGTTGTTTATTTTAAACAAAGTTACATAGCATTGGTTAGATATCGACTTAAAAAAAGTTTAATTAAATCAATAACTAGTCAATAGTTTATGAGTCATTTTTTTTAGAATATTATGCTTTACAAGAAAGAAAACTATATTTAACACATTTACGTGCCGGTTTTTCGATACTTGCTAATTTTTATGTTGTGTTGAATTACATAATATTCGCAAATCAGCGTAAATAGAAAAATAACATTGACCAAGACAATTACTTCGGCATAGACTATTATTTCAGTTAAAATGAAAATAACAAAGATTATTTTATCTTCAGCTTTACTGGGAGAACCTCCTTCCACGGTCGATTATGTAAGCCACATTAAAAGACAGTATATACTGACCTACATGTGCGAAGAGAAGGTATGTAAGGGAAGTCACAGTTTTAATTGAACGCATAAATTAAACCAATGAGCGGGTTTAGAAGAAACGAATTCTTTTATATCAAAATGATTGATATTAGTATAAAGTCGTTCTTTTTGCAACTCACACACAAGGATAAGAGTGAATTTTCTATAGTTAAAGAATATTTTTATTTGTATTTTCTCCCTATCGGAAGTAAACAAAATGTAAGTTACTAACTAAACCTTACGAAAGTGCACAGATAATTGATAGCGTATATTTTACATTAGCTTAGCTAAAAATGGAAATATTTTCATTGCAAACAAGATGCTCTATAATCCACTTACGCCAGATATTGTTTCTTTACTCTTTCTCTGCAGTTCGTTCAGATTCGTTGCGCACCAAAACTTGTTTTCTCCTTTTGCTAATTTTCTCTCACTCTCTTTTTATATTCGTCAAGTAATGTCTCTCTGTAAGAACCTTAACATAAAGACGAAAAAATGGTTTCGACGCAACCGCCAGCATCAAGTAGCACGTAAATAAATATCGGAGTAATTGAGTAAATGAAGACTTCTTTGTTATTTAAACCGAAGGAAAAATTTTAAACGATATAGCCTAACTGTAAAAATTGTATCTTCCCAGGCAGTACAAAGATATCCTGAGAATATTCCGAAGATAAACTACCAAGGATACTATGATATTCTCAGGATATTCGTAATATATTTTTGGCCGTTATTGCCTAGGATATAACTCCACGAATATTACGACATTCTGAGGATATTTACGTCATTTAAGAGACGTTATATTCTTTCTTTTTACCATCCTAAGGATATACCCAGGGTATTTCTAGGATGTACTAACAGAAATATTGTTTTATTTAAATAAAACAATGTATGGGACACAGCATTTGACTATTATTAGGACATCACAAGCCACACTAAATAAATGAGGCCATTTTGTACGGATATTACATGTCTGCATATCTTCTCCTTTAGGCTTCAGCTATCCAACTTTCCTCTGCAGTTACTAAGTGTAGCTGGCTTCGGTTATCTTGTATCGTTATTGCTCCTACTAGGTACTAAGTGGTGTTGGGGTCTGCTGTCTTGTTTCTCTAGATGACTGCTGTACGGTGCTGTCACATCTATTCGAAGCGTATGACTTACTAAACAATGCTAGAGTTCGTTTGGAATTACTGTTCCTCGCGTTAGTGTGCAGTTGATCTTGACACCTGGCCCACGAGTGCGTTGGTGTTCGTGTATGTTAAAAATTTGTTTTATACAGTTACAAGAATAACTGTGCTACATATTACAGTGAATGAAATTGGTGTAAACTGATATTTGAATTTCGTATTTTGTGCTTTTTAAAAGAGGAAAAAATATATGACAAAAATAGTTGCACGATGAAGCAAGAAAGAGTTTGTCAACATGCAATTTTGGGTGTCTACATGGTGCCATTACGCGTATCATAACCTCAGACTTATTAAATGACGATATTCGTATATACTCTATATATTCTAGGGAATAACAGCATATAACGTGAATACTCCTATTAACTCCCAAATACCACATTTCTCCTATTTACTCTCAAATATGTCAGGAATTAAATAAAAAATAAAGAAAATAAGACTGCGCCAGTTTACTCCTAAATATCTCAGTGATAAAGGTTGAAAAATAATAATGTTGCTATTTGTTCCGAAACATCACAGAGATGAGTAAAGGTATAAAAGATATCCATTGCAAAAAAACATTTAAATTAAAGTATAATTTATTACATTTGGGATTGAAATGTAATATCCTGGAGACATTCTATGCGTGAATGTTGTTAACACCTCGAAGTTGTTTTGTATTTTTGCAATCAACTCTTTTTTTTCCAGGCTCCGATTTTATTTACAACAAATACTCGGTTTAAAAGAAATAAATGTTAAAGTGTACACTTTTTTTATCAGTGGTGTACACTTTTGTTTAATAAGTCTGTAATTAAAAATTTATAGCGAAATAAATAAATGCTTTAAAACACTACAAAAATACTGCAAGCGAAATGTATCGTCATTCGAACTCTCGTGACATAAAATAGAAGTTTGCAATTAAAATAATAAAACGTCTTATTCCCGGTTTTTCTGCGTGTAGGTTAAATGCAGTAGTCGTAATAGTGAAGTTGAAGTCAAGTAACGCATACACTAGAACTACATAAACCCCGACGAGGTCCATCACCGCAACGCATGTCAAGCAGGCAACAAGTTACATTCCAGTTCTCATTACCTATTCCACGCATGAATTACCTTATGAAATCATCGTGAAAACATATATCCTAAGAGAATAAAATCAAGTATCCGTAGCCATATACCGAGATATGTCTCAATAAACCGTTAAAATCGCAGCCGTAATTATTTGTACGCAAAGGAATACGATACACCAGCAAACATATGAGCGCATAGCAGTGCAATCGTTTCACAAGAGTATCGTTTTGAAACGTTCGGAAAGTTGAAGAATATTTTAGTGTTTGTGTATTGCGAAATCCTATTTAAGGAATTAAATATGGAAGTTAGATTTTACAGTGTCATACGAAAATCTACTTTCGTAGGTTATAATTTGAGTGTCAGCTTGTAAGTTTCTTGGTTTGTTTGTAGTTTTCTATACCAGCTAGATGTTCTATAGGTTAGCAGTGGTGCCGATCAGCCGTCGGTTCTGTGACTACTGTAAATACATTTCTGAAATATTTCATAAGTGGAGTTGTAAGTTTACTACAAACATAACGTAAGTGTACAATACTTCAGCCTATATACATATATGCCAGGCATTGTTACTTTACAGGTTTGATGACTACCATACATGTTTGTTTCGTTAGGATAAGTTTTGTTAGATAAGGTTAGGTCAGGTTAGGTTAAGTTTTGTAAGGTTAAGTTATGTTACTGTACGTCAAGGTGTGTTTTCTCTTCCAAGGGACAAATACACTACAATCATAAAAATCCTGAAAGTCTGCTCTTCCAAAAGGCAACAATACAGGCAGACCTTCAAATACACCACTGCCAGAAAAACCCTAAACGTCTGCTCTTCCACGGTGTGACAATACAGAAAACCTTTCAAATACACCACTGTCAGAAAAATCCTAAAGGTCTTCTCTTCCAAAAAGCAACAATACAGACCGTCCTTTAAATACACCACTTCCAGAACAATTCTGAACGTGTGCTCTTCCAAGGTGTGACAATACAGATAACATTTCAAATACACAACTGCCAGTAAAATCCTAAAGGTCTGTTCTTCCAATGAGGAACAATACAGACAACCCTTCAAATACACCACTGCCAGTAAAATCCTTAACGTCTGCTCTTCCAAGGAGCAACAATACAGATAGCCCCACAACTACACTATTCCCAGTAAAATCCTGAAGGTCTGCTCTTCGAAGGCGTGACAATAAAGTAAACCGTTCAAATGCACCACTGCCAGAAAAATTCTAAACGTCTGCTCTTCCAAGGTGTCACAATACAGAAAAAAGTTGAAGTAGACCACTACCAGAATCTTGAAGGTCTACTCTTCCAAGGAGCAACTATTCAGTCGCGCCGTGGGTGAAACTACAGTTCCTACAACTGGTTGTGGATAATTTGCAGCGTCCACAATGCGGGAAATAACATTGCTTTGGGCACTGCGCATACCGCAATACCAACAACGTGTTTGTCCAGTGACCGAAATACAAACCCAGAACGACTTGTGCACATTACGACACACCCACAACATTAGGTCAGTTTGTAAACCTTGGGGATCGCGAGTAGCATTTGCATAACTTTAGGACGTAACGCAAATATGCACAGATTGAGGAACGTGCTTGGTGTAGAGATCGAGAATGGAATGCTAGCCTCGTCGCCTGGCAGATACGATGCAGGACACAGAGGCCGGCCGTCTAGACGTATATCGATCGAGCCGGCCAGCGCAGGCGCCTACTACGGTCGGTGTGGCTTGTACCCAATTAGACAGCCAAGGGTAATGCGGCTGCTGAGGTAGCCATTGAATGCGGCACTCGCGAGCCATCATCAGCAGCAAGAAGCACCCTGAAACCTTAGCTGCCCCACACCACTCACTATAAGTAGATTACCGGAGGAAACAGGCTATTAATATTCCCTCCCCGGCCAACACAAGGCAGGAGACATCCTCCAAACACACGCGCACTCCCTTTCTCCTGCCCTCCCGTCTAAATTTGGCTCGAACCGACTCAAAGTTTTTACCCTTAGGATTCCTCACGACGATGCCAGGGCGGGATTCTTTTTCCAGCGACCGCTTCTTTATTTTTCCAAAGACCATTTTTTCCCTCCTCCCCTCTCCAGAGCAACGTCGGGGCAGGGTGTAAAGTGTTAAATTTAGTCGAGGAAAGACACAAGACTTGTCGCTGGCGGTTGCTTTATGTCTCTGGAGGCGGTAGAGAGGGAGACTACACACACGTGGGGCGAGGCGGGCTGTACGATGATGCTGCCAACCATCTACACCTACTGTAGTACTTGGTCTGGGAGGTCTGGCTTCTCAACGACCTTTCCAGGTCTCCAGAGATAGAAGAAAATACAGACCAGACGAAGAATTAGCAGCCTATACTGAGGTAAGGTTAATCCTACTACGGTTTAGAAAGATCAGTGTTACAAGTTTTGTCACAGGGAAAATTTCTGCCACTTGAGCGTTGGTATCAGTAGTGCACCTAGTGGCAGAAATTTTCCCCGTGCCAAACTCTTCCATAAGAAAACGTATTTTCTTTCTAACCTGCAGTAGTATTAATCTTAACTGAAGAAAGGTTAATTCTTTTACAGGCTAGGAAACTGACAGTTGTTAGTTTGGCAAGTTAAAAATTCTGCCGCTAGTTGTGCTGCTATCAGTAAAAGGGCTACGAACTTTGCCGAGGATTCACGAATGTGAATAACGTGGTTGTTGTTTCTCGAGTCGAGTTCCAACTTCTGAGGACGCCATTTTTAAGACACGGAACAAGTAAATGGATGGGTTATAAAGATCATAACCTGTCTTGTAAACAGGCGAAAAACATTTCAGCATGTTTTAATTGCTGGCGTGAAAAAGGTTTTTGCTGCACGTATATTTCAAAAGAAAGGAAACAATCATTGAACGTGTATTTACCGTTTAACATATAAAGTCCTTTGTTCTGGGAAGAATAAACATTTAAATTTTCATTAAAAGTTCCGTTAAAGTGATTGTGGTATGTAACACAAGATTTTCCTCGGTTAAATTAACAATATTCTTGACAAATAATCAGGATTTTAAAAATTGAATTCAAGTAAATAATTAGCTCAGTTAACTTTCCGGATACAAATAATTTCAGTTCACTATTTAAACACAACACCATGGGATTTTTTTTCTACCTGGACAAACCTTAACGATGTCACATTCGTGAATCTTCGGTACCGACCTTGGGAAAGTTCGTAGCCCCCTTAACTTCACTAGTGCAACTGCCGGCAGAATATTTCCCTTGCCAAACTCGTCCATAGGAAATTCGTTTATCTTCCTAACCTGTCGAAGAATTGACCTTAACTGAGGCCAAGCTGACGTTAGCCGTGTTCGAAACAGCCAATTAGAAGATGATATAGGGTTTAACAATTTAGTGTGGTCGTTTCTGAATGTCGAATATCAGCGCTGCATACGCCAAAGTAGGGAACAAGAAGTTTGTAGAATTTCGATGTTGCTTTGTTACGTTCCTCGGAAGGGGCCGCGGTGGTCGAGGGGTCAGACCTGTCGCCTCCCACCAAGGCGATCCACGTTCGATTCTCGACGGAGTCGGTCCTCGGATTTTCGCATATGGGAATCGTGCCGGACGATGCCGTTGGTAGACGGTTTTTCGGGAATCTCCTGTTTTCCCCGCCCTTTCATTCCGGCACTGCTCCATACTCACCTCATGTCATCCCACACAAGCGCTGAAGATCTCGATGCTAAGCGCTGACCAAAGTCTCTCACTCACTCACGTTCCTCGCCACCCAATTCGCGAAAAGTCACTTCCTAGCCTGGGTAGAGTACAATTTGAATTCGTCACGTGAGGAACGTATGTTTGGTCCAAAAAGTGAACCTAGCTATTTACTAGAATTTATTTGTTCACAACTTAAGTAATCTGCTGTAATCTAGCGAATCTGGGCGTGTCATGGAAATAGTCTAGCTAGCTCTACCATGTTAATTTTCGTAAAAAAAAAACTTTGAAAATAAATAACAAAATTCTTTACTTTAAAAGCACTTATTTCAGTCACTCTAGCGGAATGATGGAATGGACCGTGTCGATAGTTTTCTTCTGCTTAGAGAAAATTTACTAAACTGTAGTCAGATTTAATTTTTGTGACACGTATTTAAAACCCGCTTCGGTCAGATATCCCCATTTCGAGGGAGAATCAATATACTGTAAATTTTTACTGACGTGTTTTGAAGACAGAAGTATGTCAGCAAAAAATATCTGTCCTGTAACCGCAAAAACATAACGTGTCAGTTCATTTCTGTATGTACAATTTTTTCAACGTGTTACCCAAATGAAGGGTTTTTAGAGTACGTTCTACCGTCTACATAAAACATACCATCTGGTACAAAGCAACTAGACCAACAACACTATCGTGATTATTTACGCGGTAGTATCAACCTAAGGGAAAGGGGATCTTAAAGACCTCCTGGCCTCGTTGTCTTAGGATAGTTCTCATTGCCGACTGTCCTAGAAGCTGAGTTATGATCTACCAGCTGGTCGAGGGAAAGCTTCATGACAACACAGCACTTTCCTCCACCTGGATCGAACTAGGACTGCGACCACGAGTCTGTAATTGTAGCACACATATATCCTGGAGTTCAAGTTGATTACGGAATTACTGCATGTTCTAATCTTCAGATGATGGGGCAGTTTTCGAAACGCCTTAAAATAGAATTAAAAAAACTACGAAGAATACCAAGATAATATTCAAAAGATGACTCTGTTATGTCAAACGTTTAGCGATTTTTAAGCTTAAGGCGTCAAAATAGTAACCAGAGTAGAGTTTTTAAGTCACGAGGGTTCAGTTTGTTTAAATAAAGACTCCCTGTTCATGACAGACACAGACAGAGAGCATATGAACACCGTTTTCATTCAAAGATTACCTCGGTATCTTAAGCGGGTTAACAGAAATTGAGGATTTATTGGAAACACATTTAACGGCCTTTCTTCCCCTTAATTTCCGAATTTCGAAAAATTGAAAAACTATGAAATATGCATTTGCTTAGGCAATGTTTTGAAGTAAAAATGTTAACAATATATCACCAGGTTAGAGAATTATAGAAGATCTCACGAAAACACGTCTTACCCTTTTTCACCCCTTTAATTTTCGATTTTTGAAAAATCCTTCCTTAGTGGGTGCCTACGCCGCGTGATGGGAAGTTACGCGGAAAATTTCACGTTTTTAGGACCAGCGGCTTGGGCTGTGCGTTGATGAGTGGGGCACTTCATTTTATATATAGATATTTCAGTCTGTGTTAATAATCACTATCATTTAAACGTGCTGTGTAATTTCAATGAAAACAATGAAATTTATCCCTTGCTCCGTGCACAGAGGTTCTAGCTGACCGTCTATTTTGATACATTGCTGAAGTTATACGACTTGTTGGGGACGAATATTTTCACATGTGCTCTGGATAGGCTTAATTGCACTTTATCGTTAAAATTGACAAATGTGAATGTCACGCCTCACCTTCATCAAAAATTTTAAATAACCTATCACGACAGTTCGAAATGTCACATCATGAATCGCAAAAAAAGCAGTAGCCTCAAGGGGAAGTCTTAAGGGCGTCCGAGTAAGGAAAAGACATAATTTTATATTTGTATTAACAGTGTTAATTTTTGTAGACTTTACTTCCGAGAACATTTCCCTTTTACGAAAAAAAATTTAACTCGACCAGTTTTCGCATAGTGGCTCGTTAAAGTCAAAATTTGCACGTTTTCAGTTCTTATTAGCTGCAGAAACCAATAAACATAAATAAATCACAAAATTCACACTGAAACATGTCACTACTGCTCGACATATTTTAAGATCCATTACAAAATATTTTTGTATTTTAAAAACAATCGATAGAAGTAACCAAAAATTTCGCAACTTCAGATTTATTTTAAAGGCAAAAAAAATTTCGTAATGGATTTCAAAACATGTCAAGCAGTAGTTACACGTTTCAGTTGTGAATTTTGTGATTAATTTATGTTAATTGGTTTTTCCGACTTACAAGAACTAAAACGTGCAAATTTTGACATTGATTGATTGAACTTAGATCAAATGAAAATGTAAAATATACAAAGATGCATTTATATTTTGTACAATCTTGGAAAAAAACGTTAGATTAAAGTGATTAGTTTCAGAGGAAATAGAAGAAACGCGTATTCTTATTTGAAAATTTCTCCGAGCTGAAAGACTTCTCTTATTACACAGTAAACTTTTGTTTGTTCATTTTACAAGGAATTTCTGGGAACTTTGTAAAAACACAAATATATTTCTTGCATATTTATTTGTTTTTGAAGTTACAAGGATAATAGTTATACACCAGCCGCATTTCCCTGGTATGCATTTTGTTGGAATAAAGTGAGTATCCATGTAATTACGTACTACAAAATTTTAAAAGTCAAGTTTTTGAACTGTATATTGAAGAAATGCATGCAAGAACAGAACATATAGGAAGTAAATTACTGTGGTTTAGGGTTAAGATGTGCGATTAACCAAAACGAAGATGAAGGTTTTAATATTTTTTTCTTGAAATATAAATTATGTAATACATTTTGACAGTTCGTTAATATATCAGTTATTTTTTATAAGAGCAAAATAAATATTTCAAATGACATATTTCCTGTTAACATGAACAAATACAAGACTATAACTTTTACTTATGCAAACTAATGTTATGAAATTTTTACAACCACAATCTTTTAAATTTTACAAGGAATGTATTTGGTAGATTAGTTTGACATAATTTTATTCGTAAATGTATGAACATTTTTCACAGTGAACTTTGAACTGAAGTTAGGAGAAGCTACGTCTACTTACGTGAGATACACCGCACCATCCAATAAAACCATTAAAAAAAGATTGAACTTGGAGACATTTTCCTTAATTTAACAGCAATCGTAGAGTAAGAGCGTCCTTAAGCATAGAATTTTTATGACAGAAGCTGAACTTAGAGTTTCATTTAAGAGGAAGAGGAATAAAGACACACGAAAAACCACTCGGGATATGAGAGCTATGAAGGAGATAAAAACAAGTTTTGTTTGACAGCAGTTTCTATCCTTAAGACTGAATATCGTGCAGACAGGATGTCGAAGAACTATGAAATATCGGCTCTCACTGAAAGCAAAAACTCATTCATTTGATGACCCTCTCTCCATGTAGTGCAGGAGATTAACGACGCTAGGGTTACTGCGAGGAGGGGGGGGGTTGGGGTGAACAGAGGATGAAGGATAAGCTGTGGTGTTTCAAGAAGGGAAGATTTCATTAATGAGAAGAACTATTCTTTTAAGCGTGCAGTCATGTAAAGATAAAATAACACTGTTAGATAGCTTGAAATTTACTTTTATTTTTTTAAAACATCAATGATAATCATAACTACATAAAATTGGAAACTTAAGAGCTAGAGCCCGAGTTTCTTCATGTTTGACGATAGTTATTTTTTAAAACATTAACGGGAACCGATATCGTAAAATCGGTCCGTAACTTTGTTATGACTAGTTTTAACTACATGCCCTAATTTTGTCGAGACAGAAGACAGCAAAATAGTAGCTAATTAGTTAAGTAACGAAATTTCCTTTTAACTGAAATATTTGCTAAAATCTTCATAGAGTTTATTTCGAAAATCTACATTACGTAGTAAAACCAATTTACAACAAAATTACGAAGCAATTTTACGATATCAGTTCTCGTATGGGTTTTAAAAAATATTTCTCACGAAATCCGAGAATCTCGAGCCCATACCCTTAAAAGAGATGTATGCCCCAGAAGTTTATAACTACGAATATAAACTATAACGAAGTTATAGGATGTATTGTGTATATTTTTTATAAACTGTTGTTATGATCGGAATCATCGCGTACTGTAGATTCATTATGAAAATACTTTGGTAAATGAGAATCTTATGGGAGAGAAATATTAAGAAGGCATACGCATTAATTTAAAAGCAGATTGCTTACTTAAGTGCGCTGCGTATCACACACTTCAAATCCGTTCTAGTGTACGCAAAAATAACTTTTTTTTCTAAGCTATTCCACATGTGCCTATTGTGCCAACGAACGAAAAGGAAACTCACTTCGGATAAGTACGGAACGTCATTACCACATGCTCACTAAAAAAAAGTGTTTCTAAGCCATACACCATAACATAAAGCTGTCTTTTCTGACTGCGGTTCTTCAAAGATACTTAGCGTCGGTATACGAAACTCACAGATAATCGTGCACCGAGATTTTCGACCAACTTTACCACAGTAAAGTCAACATGGTAACCACTTAAAGTTACACTTCAAACTATGCCATCATTTTCGGCATCCTCAAAATGAGGGAAAAATTGATTATCTAGACTGCCATATCTGGAAAAATAACAACCGGATTCGAAAAATACAACTATAGAATTAATCGTAAGACTTTGATCTACGCTGCCAACAAATAAAATAATGTGGTGAACGCTTGAAGTCCCACAGGAGACAGGGATAATAGTAAAGCACTGTACGCCATCTGAGAAGCTTGCGCGGAGAGGCGATAATATATTACATACGTCGTTTAACGGCGCTCTTACCACTCCTGCCTCACACAAACAAACGCAACCTATCTAGGGAGGCCCCTTAATGTGTAGCTATGGTTCCTGATTTGATTGAAACAGGTGGCCCTGCGAACTATGTCGCAACATGTAGAAACTATCGGCTCTAATAAATGTACATGTACGAAGGTGATGTGCTACGCTTAATCTTAACAATTAGGTGGCAGGCATCGACATTCACAAATATGGAAAGGTAAAACTGATCCTTTTAAAATACAAATACTGTAGTATTACAGCATTTCCACGGTTAGTAAGTTACTTTATTTTTTCCCGCAGGTTTGTATATTTCTGTCACGACTTAGTATAAACACAATATCGTAAGTTATAAGCTTTGTGTTCTCTCTCTCTCTCTCTCTCTCTCTCTCTCTCTCTCTCTCTCTATATATATATATATATATATATCACTAATTATTTATCAAGCGATGAAAAATTGGCGAGTTGTTATGAGTGAGCCAGCTAAAGGATTCTGACAGAAAAATAATTTATTTGTGTGGTAAAAATAAGGTGGGAGGAAAACAGGGCAGGTGAGTAGAACAGGCTATCCAAAACACTTAGTAAAAAAATTACTATTTAAAAAATTTTCCCAATTTTTTTTTCTATCAGGAAAGTTGTTTGTTCAAAATTTATTGTTAGCAAAATTTATCAATTTTAATATTTTTATCAGTACTAATATTATTATTATTATTATTGCGAAATTTTAAGTGCCAAAAGTTTTTATTGATATTTCCTAAATTATTTTAATTTTAGAAAAACTTTCGCTCTTGAAAATACATTAAAATATGAAATACAAATTTTTGTCAATTACTTAAGATAATTTGGAGTACTTAGACTGAAAAGACTCAAATTTTTCGCTATTCAAAACGACAATTGAAAAACACACTAATGAAGTTGCAGGCAACGGCTAGTTCATCGTAAGACGGTTATCAAATGGATCATTTTACCATGGAACATCAATAGCAGAGCGTGTAAGCCACCCCCTGGGTATTTTTCTGGTTTAATATTGAGAGAGTTGTCTGTTGAATAAATAAGCACTCTAAAAGTTATGCTGCAGTTCGGGTAAGATGAGCGTGACATCGCAGATGTATGTGGCACTTTAAAGTGTAATTTATGTTATACTAGTTACGTATGCAATCTTCCTGCGTAGCTTAATAGCTACCACACGGGACATTATACGGGAAGGTAATGAGCGGTAACAGGTGTCTTCCACAGTTATTGCACGGGTGCACGGAATTTCATTCCGGTCTGTAATTTTACTACACAAATTACCACCGTTTTAAAGTTAAAGAGCCACTTACAGACTGTAAGTTAAAAAAAGTAGATATTGGTTTTAAAATTGTACTTGACTTGGCATAATTATAATCCTATCACCTTAGATAGTAATGTGCAGACATTTGGGTTTGTGTATATATTACCGTAAAACGAGGTAAACTTTTTTCGGCCCTTTATGGAATTATGATGTTTGATAGAGCTATGTCACTCAAAATATCAATTTTGTGGTCTCTTTGTGGACAAATAAATAATAGGAACATGGACCGCTAAAAAAATAATTTGTTCTTAACAAGGAAAACCCTTGGAAACCCAGTTGCCAAACAAATTGCATAGAAAACTAACAATGGTCGTTATTGTAAAAAACACAGAATATATTTGTAAAATTACAAAGTATAGACTTGTATTAGTACTTGCAACAGATAAAATAACATTAAATTATAAATACTCATTTTACTTTAAGCATGCCACTGAACTCACTCATTAAACAGACAACTTACTTATTGAATATGGCTACATTTTGAACAATAAATATTGTATGGATTTATATTTTAAAAAATAGTGGAAGCACCCAGATTTAAACCTGTATCCTTACGCATAAATATCACGCAACTTACTCCTAGACCACTTAGACTTACTTGTTGGTTGATCTCATTTTTTATTTGTATACTTTCAGTGCATAAATTTTGTTAAACTTTGAAGCATGCATTCAATATGAAAATTCACTTCCAGAAAAATGCTTTCCCGAGGATATTATTTGAGTATAAATACGTAATTTCCTACAAAACTACCATTTTGGTTGACCCCAAATTTTCTTAAGTTTCTTTACGAAGAAAATACTTGTAACATCACAAAGAAATAATTTTATAAGAAAAACCTTTGAAAATGTACCACAGTTTAGCAAAAAGAAGCTGTTTTTTAATTTTTTTTGGAGTGGACGAAGTTACGTCACAAGGTCCCCCATTTATTGTACACATCGGTAACAGAGTAACTCTTCTGCACAAAAATGGCAATCTCAATTTAGAAAGCCTGCCTTGTAATTGTTTTAACAAAAAATGTAATATTTTTGTATGGCAAACTCAGTCATAATGTATTGGAACTACATTCCATTTTCCTGGGAACTGTGACGAAATTAGAACATGCATGCACAGGAAATTCAAACCCAAGCACTGTGACTTGACCAACAGTGAATTGTGTTCTGCTCACGTTTTAAAACACAGAATAGTGTAGATAGACTGTCAAAAATAATTTTGCCAGGGACATGGGTGTTACATCAGCCATCTGGGTCGCAGCAGTACAGTGTTGAGTAAGGCCTGATTAAGGTTAATTCTACTACAGGTTAGGAAGAAAACCCGTTTTCTTATGGGAGAGCTTAGCACAGGGAAAATTTCTGCCACTAGTTTTGCTTCAATCGCTAATGTACCATATAAATACGAAACTGTAGTAAAATGAAATTTAAGTACACGTGGAATTGATAAAAGTAATTGAATTTAATTTTAAAGTGAAAAGAAACAGATTTTGTGTTTTAAATTATCAACTATATGTAACTTAAAATTCAGGAACGCTCTGTGATTGGTCAGTTTGGTGCACTATCGATACCAGCGCTCCAGCGGCAGAAATTCTCCCTGTGACAAATTTATAACTTTGATATTTCTAACCTGTAGTAGGATTAACCTTAGCCTGATTCATAATGCGTAGTTGGCAGTTCGCAGTCGACTGTCAGATATTAATGCGTGCATTTAGGTAGGTGTATTTTCAAAACGCAACCTGCAGTCGAGTAGTCAGCAGTCCAGTAGTCGAAGATGGTTAATGTTATCTTCTATTGCTGTACTGCCGACTGCCCGAAAAGTTCCAACCAATCAGGCATTGCCCTCGTATTCACGTGATGTAAACAAATATTGTTTTTAGAGATTTTCTTTGCTTCCAAATGCAAAGTAAGCAATGTTTACCATCAATACATTAAAAACATTACTGATGAACTAGCAGTATTTAAAAACAATATAAGTAGGGACTGGAAAATTTCGCGAATTCAATTACCTGTAGGCTAGAATCCATTGTAGTATGCATACTCAAGCCCCGACTATTTATCCACTAGCTGCTACTCTGTGGAACAGCAGACAATGAACGAATAGACGGGGCCTGAGTATGCATAGTATAATGGATATAATTGAATTCGCGAAATTTTCTAGTCCCTAAATATAGGTCGTTCGGGATAAAGTGAGCACCAAAGATTTAACCTTTGAATAAAACCACTAGCCGTTACTACATATAATTTAACGTTAACAATAGTTACCTTTCTTCTCGTAAGGTTGGCAGCGAATTGCCTCAGATAGTTTCCTGTATTTTCTTATTTAAATACAGTACTAAAATAAAACCAGCTGGAATAGACATATTTGTATGTTACATAACTATTTAACTTTTATTACCAAACTATATTGGCTCCTTCAGAATGCACATTTTATCTTAAGAGCAAACTTCAAGTGACGTGTCCAACGTAGATATTCCTCGTCGTTAGCCGTTTTACACGCGGGTATATACGAATTGGCTGAAAATGTAACTTCAGCAGGGCTTTTTTGAATGTTTTCACTTTATCCCGAACCGCCTGTACATACAAATCGTGTCTGCTGCATTGCACATAGCAGCTTGTATTCGACTGCAGACAGCGCATTGTGAATCAGACCTGAGCGACGTTAGATAGCCGCAGAACGCAAACAACTCCTTTCCAAGGGGTAAGAAGGGGAAGGTTTAGAGGGTGTAACGGGACCAGTGGGTCGCGAGGGGGCGGATGCAACATTCCTCGCAGTGCAAGAGAATGTCTCTGCGGCCTGGTGGTCATGTAGCCGGGGCTCGAGCTGCATAGTCTCGCTAGCGGCACAGCGGCGATCAATAACGACCTCCGCAACTGCGCTGTTGCGGCCCGCAACTCTTCACGAGTCGCTCTAGCCTACAATTGGCGTGCCCAAGTGGATGGTTTCAGGCGTTCACACCCTTCAGAAACATCACATTTTTGTATCATTTAAAGTTCACATTTTACAGCATACAAAATCTTACAATAATCGAATAGTAATAATGATGATAATGATAATAATAATAATTGTTATTATAGTAATACTAATAATATTATTAGTGCCAACCAACAGACAAACCTTTACAGGTGGCACTCAAACACTCAAGAGTGACAGAAATACATAAAAAGGACACAAAAATTAGATGAACACACGCACAAGAAACGCAACACAGATACAAATATACAACTTATAAAAAACATAATAAACTCTATAAAAACGCATAGAATAAATAGAACTGCAAAACAGTATATACTTCTACAGTGAAAAGCGTTTGAGTGATTAGAAGACTCCGCGTTTATATTTCAATACTTATTTATAGTGATTTTCTATCTTCTAAATGGATAAGTTTGTTCTAGTACCTCATTGCATTTATTCACAAATATTTTAGTTAAATAAATTTTGTGATTTGTTACAGAGCACAAATTTACTTAAAATTTCGGAACTGTGATACGTCGCAAAAATAAGTGTTTGAAACGAACACAGTATCTATAGATTTTCTTCGTTTTTTATGTTTATAATAATATCAATCATACTTATCATGATTATGAGTAAAAAAATGTCGCCATTGTTAACGAATGCCAGACATAGGCCCTATATGTTTATTTACATTATCTGTAATATGGCAGTTTAAAACCCCACCTGAAAACTTTTTATAGCTACACGCCCATGCACCCACCCACCTATCCTTCTTCTTTCTTACGCATTTACACGTCGCACAAACGCAAAACTCAGAATTGCTCGAGGCGAAGGATGCGAACACTCACATATTATCACTACAGATGATGGTCTATCGCGGGAAAACTTGACGGTTTATTAGGTTTCAACGTACGTTCAGCTTATGAAAAGATTACTGGCTTTCGCTTCTATGTAGAGTTGTTGCCCTATTTGACTATAAGCAAATAATAATCCCGCTATTGCTCCATGTGATGCCGGTTATTGGTCTACAGGCAGCTATGTTGTGTTATACATATATCACACAATGACATGTCACGAGAAACTACAGTGTTTTCATGGGTACATTGGCACAAATCATTTTCGCGATAAACCATCATAAGAGTCCCGCAAATTTCGCGGATTCAACTGAGGAGAGGTTGGATTTCTAACTCATGTATATGTTGGAAACTTTTTCGATCTGGTCATTGTTTATTAAACGTGACCTTGAGGACTCTGAACGAATGGTGAACATGAATAAAAACACTCATTTATGGACTCCCACCCGACATCGTCAAATGTTCAAATGCTCACTCACTGGAGCAGCAGCCAATGAATAAGTAGCTGAGGACAGAGTGTATATAGGACTATGCAGTCCTGTCTGCTGGTCGTTGAACCCGCGAAATATCCGGATATCTAACCATCATTTCTAATTATTAGAGATGATGAAATCTCGCGAATTCAATGACCTGCATGTTAGAATCAAATATCCTATGCATACTCAAGTCCCGACAATTCGCCCACTAGCTACTACTCTGTGGAACAGCAGACGATGAACGAATAGACAGGGACTTGAGTGTGCATAGGATATTTGATTCTAACATGCAGGTCATTGAATTCGCGGAATTTCACCATCTCTACTAATTACCATTATTGCGAACACTTCTTTAGCTGCCGCACCACAAATACAAAAAGATGTAAATAGACAATTGTAAATAGTGTCTTGCTATTACGTACTAACCTCTTGCACGAAATCAACCAATGTGTACTTTATAATGTTAATTTTACGTTTTGTGTAAAATTTTCAATACCCAGTGGCATTCCCAAGTGGGAAAATAAAGTCGTAGTTACACGTTTGCTTTAAACAGTGACGATTACCTTAAATTAAAAAAAGAAACTCTTTCGTAAAATAAATTATTGCAATTTACTACCTAATCATCAGTTTCACCAACTTTTGGACGTAAAATTATATTCCGTTTTTCTAGATTTGTTACCTCCGCGACGCGTATAAAATATAAATACGTACTGTTTGGGAATCGCTTCGCGGCTAAATTTTCGTAACTCTGACGTCATATAAGTTTTGACGCTGGTTGGTTAGCAAGTTACTTTATTCGCTTCGCACAACTGTAATTGCAGTAATACTGTCCGGGGATGCCTGTCAACCCCTGCCGTCCCGCACGCTCACAGTGAGTTCTAACCACCGTTTTGGTCGAGAACTGCCATGAACACCGTCTTAGGACATATGGTCAGAAACAATTTAACAACATGAGTAATTGGATGGAGTTACGCAGAAAGTAACCAATGCACAGGTTACTGGAACTGAGTTATTCTGTCAGTTACATATTTTTGGTTTACAGTTTGCGACAGAAGTTATGCTGCGTAATAGCTGGTAACACAATTTTAAACTGGAATATATCAATTCTAGGAAATTTGAGTTGTTGCAGTCTTGAACTAGGATCGTCTCCTTCTAATTTGTATGATTATTTCAAACTAAATCATTCTGTGGGTTGGTTAACTTTTGCTTTACTAATTCGAATTTTGTTTTTCATAGCTGTAAATGTAATAGCATACTTGCCGCGACTTACCACAACGTAGCTCACAAAACGTAACCGCGACTAAAGTTAATTCTACTACAGGTTAGAAAGAAAATGTGTTTTCTTATGGGAGAGTTTCGCTGCTATCACTAATGGACCAGAAAATATAGTAAAATTAATTTTAAATAGGCCTGGAAATGACAGATGTCAATTATCTTGATTTTAAAGAGAAAATTAATCAATTCCGAGTTTTAAATTATTAACTTTACGTAACTTAAAATTCAGGAAGGCTCTGTAATTGGTCAGTTTGATGCACTACCGATACCAGCGCTCAAGCAGCAGAAGTTTTCCCTGTGACAAACGTTTTACATAGATCTTTCTATTCTGTAGTAGAATTAATCTTATCACAATGGAACAAAATGATTAATTACTTTTCCCTTGTAACAGATTCAGCAGCACATATTTTCTGCAGTTGTTTTGTGGCGTGCACTGACAATTTATGCCTCAAGCCAAAAGAAACCACTCGAATTTTAAAAAATGCTATATCAAGCTCGATGAACTGATGAACACTGATATTAACCTTAGTGCGTTGGTGATCGTATGTGTGTGTATATGTATATATATATATATATATATATATATATATATATATATATATATATATATATATATATATATATATA
>PNEQ01133513.1:31955-75383 GCA_003012365.1 Medauroidea extradentata | reverse complement strand
TATATATATATATATATATATATATATATATATATATATATATATATATATATATATATAGATACATATTTATAATGCTAATAATTTATTAATTTGATTTTAACGATACTAAAAACAAATACGAACAATATTTTCTGAAATTAACACATACGAAATTATTAAGAAGTATGCTTTGGAATATAACCATTTAATTTCGTTTCATGCAGGTTGAATAGAAATTTATTTAATAATTACATTAAATTGTGTGAAAAGTTTTTAAGTGGTCCTTTCAGGGTTTATTGAGTCAAATTTATTAAATCATTAATCTATTTAATTAACATAATTCAAGAAATTCAATTCAATAATCATTTAAACGTATGAAAAGTCCGTTAGGTATATGTCGTTTAGTATTACGCCGGTAATAAAATAAGATTGCAGTTCTAAATGTTAGCTTGGTTTAATTTTTGTATTAAAAGTATAACTTGTTTGATGACTGGAAACCGGCATCGGATATCTACTTACGATTGCAAAATACGCAATATTCGTTTCGTATTTTTTTCTTCGAAATTTTGAAAATTTTTATTACAGCTTGAGTGCTGTGTGGCTTTGCCACGTAAGCACTCAGGTTAACTTTTGCTTTCCGATCACTTTCATCGCCATCTCTGAAGCAGTATTTACATAACGTAGCATTTACGAGACCTATCTAGCTAAATTTTACGCAATAAATTCACGGAAGTTCCTTTCGAACACATTTCACACATATATCAAGCAGAATACTAATTGTTTGCCTTTGTTGACATTTAGTATTAGCGATTATGTTATAATATATATATATATATATGTATATATATATATATATATATATATATATATATGTGGTTTTAAAGCAAGCAATGAGGTTTCAAAATAATGGTTTAATACAGCATTTCTTAAATACTGCGTGATTGAGGCAGTCGACGTAAAATGGACACATTGGTCTATGTGCCCTTTTTAAGCAGAACTTACTTTCTATTTCTCCATGTTGTTTAGCATACCCAGTAAAATTTTCAACGAAATAATATCTTGAATACTGAAGTCGGTACACTTGTTTGAAGAAAGATGTGCAACAACATGAGAGTACACTGGTCTATTATTGATTTATTCAACTTCCGTGTTTACAGTTGCTGTGAAATGTGTGTTGCAAGTTAGTTTCGTTTAAAGTAGTTTTTAAACTGGATGAATGTCATGAGAATACTGTGGAGGGTGAATGCAAATCTATAAGAAAAAGGAGGATTTTTAATAGACAAAATAATAAATGTAATAAGTAAGCGAAAGTGAAACATGCTCGAGTAGAATATATGTTTGTTCATCGTCAGGAAAAAAAAATGTGTGCCAAAAAATTCACATTAATTTCTGACTGTTGTCAAAAAAATATGCCATCAGAAGATATTGTTTGAAGCACTGGTAAATAATTATGATTCATTTTATAAAGTGTCAAACAAAAATTCTTCAAGATTCTTTCTAGGGAAAAGGCATGGAGGTTGCTTCAGAACCTAAAAGAAAGACAGTAGATCCTAAAAAAGCCGCGGGACCACACTTGGATATATCATATTGTTGCAAATGGTTACCGGACACAGGTAGCCTATCCTAGTTCAGTTTACTGAGCCCTGTTTCCAATCACGATATTTCTTTCACCATAACGAAGTGTGTGATTATAAAAGACCAGAGTAACGGTGCAATTCTATTTTCTTAGACCTTCACAGAAATATTTGATGTCTTCCATATCCCGCTAATAGAGACTTCAACGATGCTTGGCAGTGCAATCATCATGACCAGAGGTCATGATGTGAACTGTTTGTTTAGGTTTTGAGTGAGGATGACAAAGACTTTATTGTTGGTATCATAAATCATAGCTAAAATTTCCAAATACAGCAATTTTTTTTTTTTGGATAGTAGGCTATTGTGAGGCTCACGTAGAAAATGTCTTATTTTGAATAAATGTTGGTTCAATCTATAAAACAACTTTATTGTTTTTCACGAAAATATATCGTCGAGTAGTCTCCTTCGTCAGGCGTAAAAATAAACATGATATTTAGTGGCAAGATGGTTTCGTTATTTTAAGTACTTTATTTTAGTAGTGTCATATCCAGTAGTCCTCTTAGTCAAAGTCAGCAAAACTAATAACTTTGTGTAGAGTTTGTTTGTGTTTTAGTGAGAACAGTACAGACTTTGTTGTTACTAACCACAAAATTTAAAGTTTAATTAAATGTTTATTATAAGCTAAAATAATTTAATTAACAGACTGGCTCAATACATTGGTGTCAGTCCTCCAGTCTTACCAGACAGTCTCCATCTTCCATGACCTCCGCGTGTGGTGAGAGAGAGAGAGAGAGAAACTTGGACGTCAGCGCAGTGATATAAAATTAGACACACTACGCCCGAAAGGAGGACATCTAATTTTTATCCCCTCTTCGCCAGTTCCCAGAGCAGGGACAGTCACTCCAATGCTGCTAGACAGGAGAAGATGAAAGGCTGGCAGTGTCGCCGAGTGCTGTGTACGACCTGTAGTTAAGAGGGATGATGCACGGCCATCTTTAATTTACAACATTTCCCCCACTACAGCACTGAAAGAAAAATTTTGTAGCAAGTCTTCTTTACATAACTACTCTGTAGTAACCACATAATACTTTTGTGGTGTCCACAATATTTTAGTGGTGTCGACGAAATGTTTTTTGTGGTGAACACAAATTAAATTTTGCAGGGTAAATACCTACAAAATATTTTGTAACTGCCACAAAATATTTTTTTTCGTGAAGTCTTCCTGGGGGCTTATCTACATTTTGACATTTCATGTTCTAAATTATAGTCTACTACACCATTTTACATTGTTAGATACTAAGTAACTCCCATATTTTCTGACATTTGTTGGAAGATAATAAATAACACAATCTTTCTTATTTTCCAACAATCGTCCGATGGTATGGAATTAATTTACTATCTATCAATGTAAAAAAGTGTGGTAGACTAACATTTACAGCATGAAATGAGGGGGTTAGAATGAAAATTATGTAAGTCACGATTGCTTAGTTTTGCAGAATAAACTGTTTTGCATACGGACTTATAAAAATTTAAATGATTTTATAAACATCCAACTTATTAACGAAGGCAACCCTGACTTAACTCACTTTATGTTTAAACGTGGGACATGAAAAATGAAGCCAGTATGCAATTACTTCAGTGTATTCAAATTAGTGACGAACTTCACTTTCACTCTAACCCCGAAAATGTAAAAAATGTTTACGTCTTCATAAATGCTTGTAGCGTGAAAAATACTGCAAATTCAATATTATTGTGCACCTGTCTCCTTAAGGATTCCGCCTTACATACAGGAGTGTTTACTGGCAGAGGGCGAGGTGCCGGAACGACGAATTGCTAAGGGTGACGCCTGCTGAACCGACATCGCCTCTAGACACAAGGCACTGGACTGGCAGTCTGTGCTAGTAAGGGTTTAATGCTGTTTTGCTGCAAACATATACTATTTTATATTGTCACCGAATACCAACTGTTCAGCTCTAATGTTTTATTTTGATGCACAATGCCGTAAATCAGTGGCACTAAGTCATATCAAAAATAAATAAATAATTCGATCAGGAGGTGACCTATTGAAGAAACTGACATTTAAGAGGTCAATGACTTCCAATGTACGCTGCCAATTAGATTCTAAAACATGCAAGTGTTATTTTTATCTGTTTCCAGCTCAACGTTTCCTATTACCATTGCCGTCTCTAGTGAGTGTGTGAGAGATTTTTTTTTATTTACATCCGATCGTACTTCTTGAAGTACGACAGTCTATAAAGGCCGTTTTTAAGTACGTTGGAGACCTTAGAAATAGTATTTTTAAAGAACATTATGTCTTGACAATGACATGCCGTCATTGTCAGAAGTGTGTTTTTTTTTTTACGTACATTGGCACGAAATGGACGCATGTGGAATAGTTTCGTAAATAACGTATCTACGAAAACACTACAACGTATTTGAAACACGTGGCTAAGGACAGCAGATTTGGGAGAAAAGTCTTTTGCATCAAATTGTTTAAAAGCCATACGTGTTCTTATGTATGCTTCACGGTTATCGGCAGCGTGTCTGTGTGTTCAGATTTTCCCATAGGTTGAACTAATCAGAGTAAGGTTACAGACACATCACACGTCTGTGAATCGTGGGTACACCGAACATACCCGAACATTGCCGAGCACACCTGAATGACCCTGGAAGAGATAAGAGTCCCAAGCCTCTTAGCCCCATTACATAATACATACCGTAAACCGGTGTTACTTTGACCATTTTCGGGGTTACTTTGAGAATTTAACATATTCGTTTTTGGGTTTTCTGGTAAATAAACAGATAATCTGAGCCGAGTATTTCAAATAATTTATTTTATCCTTATAGCTAATGCTTGAAACTTTCGTCAATAAATATAATAAAAACCAAAATTTTGAGTTGTGAGAGTTACCCCGCTAGGTCAAAGTAACCCCGGTTTACGGTAGGTCTCGAATCACCATAAACCTTCTACTGAGGTAAAACACTTAATATAAAGAGGTATTGCACCCACGTATGATTATCTTTTGAAAGATCCTGCACCAAGATTATCGTGTCTAAAAAGACCAACAGAAAGCACCAATTGCCACAATTTTCGGCCACAAGAAAAAAGCTTCTGAAAACAAGTGGAGGATCTAAAATTATTACCCGCTTGTTAAGTTTTTTAAATATAATTTCTAAACATGCATAACACCCGCACGTTGAGCTGTTTTCCAATAAACGCCCAACCGCCAAAGCTCCGTACACCTCGTGATGGCCTGGGCAGGAGGCCAACTTAACACCATACTAATTATTTAGATAAACAACACCCACGTTATTGCCCAAGTGTGAAACCGAGTCGAGATTCAAGTCTTGTGACGTCTAGCTTCTCTGTTTTGTGTGTCTTGTCACTGCGTCGAGGGTAAAGTGACAATACTGCGCGTGTTCGGTACAGTAAACTAACTTTTAGTGTTTCAGTTCCCGGCACATTCTCTCAGCGTGAAACCACTTCCTCCGTAAGTATCTCTGTCCCATCATCTATTTCTGCCCAAACATTACACAGGATGTTGTAAATAAAACTTCATGTCAAAATTTTTGGGGAAACGATCCTCACGTGCAGAATAACGAAAAATATTATATGAACAGAGGTGCTAAAACGCACCGCTACTGTTCTACAGGTCTCGTGACTTACAGGTGGGACGCTGTGACCATTCGCCTCCTAACAAGGCGATCCGGGTTTGATTCCCGGCTGAGCTGGTCCCCTGATTTTCGTATGTGGGAATCGTGACGGACGATGTCGTTGGTTGGTGGGTTTACTCGGGGATCTCCCGTTTCCTCCAGCCCTTCATTCCGGCGCTGCTCACCCACATATTATTCCTCACCAGCGCTGACGAACGCTAGTTTCGTTTGAGGCACGGAAACGGGGATCGCTATAAGTGGAAGATAGCACGTCCGTCAAACACCTCATCGCCTCTAGACGCGAAGGACTAAACTACCGTGTAGTGTTTTCGTAGAATGTGTTTTTCAACGGGACTTCAAGCGATGACCCTGTTATTTCAATTGTGGAAAGTATGTGGTAAAGTTCAATGCAGGTTTCTATGATTTAGTTTTACGATAAGAGTTAATATTTGCTCAGCTACAACAACGTCAAAAAGTAATTTTTTAGCATTTTTGAGGAACTTGAAAACCATGTATATAATCAGCGGTCGGCATTTTTAAAATAATGTGGGCATAGTTTAAAGTGTGTCTTCTTTTCGTAGATAAACGCACTGGAAACATTTTTAATAGTTATACAATAAATAATAATTTCCGCATTACGTTACAACACGACTCACGCGCCAGGTCCACTGACTCTTATGCGTTGACCAAAATCACTCACTCACTCACTCACTCACTCATGACTAAGGGTGTCCAAGAGCGATAAAATCATAATTTTATATTTATATTAAATAGGGCTGGTTTTGTAGACGGTGCTTGCTGATGACATGCTCTTAAAATTAAAGAATAAAAATTATTTGTATTTATAAAAAAAATATTGAATTTTTTGCTTTCATTTTCAGCATCAGGTAGACACACATGGTTCAGGAACACGAGTGCGACTGAACCGTATGTGTCTACCTGATGATGTGAACAGATTCCAGTTCCCGAAACGTCGTAACACTGTCTGTCTGGAAAACTACTGTGTTTTGTTTCGTCTCTTCCTTGTGTCGTTTGTCTTGTCTGTATATGTCTGATATCTGTTGCATTTTGTCTCGTCTACTTGTTGTGCTCTTTTGTTATTTTTCTGTTCGTGTCTGATATCTACTGTGTATGTTGTTTCGTCTCATCGTTGTGTCGCATGCTATTTGGTTTTTTATTTTATTTGTTATTAATTTCATTTATTATCTGTTTGTTTCTTGTTTTTATTTGACCCGATTCCATATTGGAATTTCATGTTGTGTTTTGTATCTCGCTGACTAAGCATACTCTGCTTATTTTATGGTTTCTTTTATTTGTTTACTTTTTCTTTGACAGTCGTTCAATTTTGCAATGGAGTACGTCCAAGAAACTTAATCTAGTCATGAACTTCCATTGCACAGTTCTTTCTATGCATAAACAAACAAATATATAATTTTTAAATAAGCAGCGGTTTTATTTATCCCACTATTATAAATACGTTTTCTGACGGCTTAATATCATAATAAACAGAACCAACTCGTGTGCTAATAAAATACATTTATAGTAATGCATAGTTTAACTTTGTTGTTATTTCGTTTTAACATTTATTTTACGTCCATACGCTGTCTGTCGTAGGAAGGAAACTTCGGCAACCTTCGGTTAACGATTTGTTTCCCCTATTCGAGTTAGGAGAGTCTGTTTAATGGTATCACAATCTGCGGGAAATGTTTGGGCGTGGTGCCCTGTGCGTGCACGCGAACTCTAACGTAGACGCACTTTTGGAGATTTTTTTTTTTTTTCCATTTTGCTAATGAAACAATCTTCTTGAAACGTACCTGCAAATAACGTTGTGTGAGGGGAGTGTTTCCTTAATATAAAATAGTTATATATTTTTACACTTGCTAACCGATGTTTAGTTTTTTATACAACTAATACGCGTCAGAATTGCCGTTTCGATGTTTTCCGATTGTACAAAATATACTTGTTTCACTTAGATTTCATCACACAAGAACAGCTGAAAACTATTGTCTCAGTTCACTATATGGTATGCCATGCAAAAATAATTTTACTACAATGATATATAATCAACTTGAGAAAAAAAATTCAAAAATGTTCTATGTGATAGTGCGTGTTTCTTGTAGTAACATGTATATCTCTTTTTCGGATTAAAGTTTCTTATTTCTGGATACGGGATATTTATTTAACAATTTGTTTCTTTCATTTAAAAACAGTAAAACTTTATTATTTTTAAATTACGAATGCAAAAAAAAAACTTAGAATTTTAAATTTCACGTTTACTGTTCGGCAGACAGGAAGATATTTGTTTACTACGGTTGTGTTAAGATGGCCGTCTGCCTAGGCTGGTGAATGGGCTTGCAGACGTTCGGCCGTAACAAGATTGTTCGAAAACTGCTCAGCGTGTGTAAGTTATGTCTGCTTAAGAATAGCACTTTACACGCGTGTATACACATTTTAGGTCCCCCATTTATCTACAAAAGTTTATTTTCGCACTGTCCAAAATGGCAGAAATGGTGTTTTAAACTCCCGACGCAAAAAGAGGTGTGTTATAAGTTTGACGTGTCTGTCTGTGTATCTGTGTGTCTGTCATTGGCATCGTAGCTCCTAACTGAAATAAATATTTTGTAGAAAGTCTTCCCTGCAAAATTACTTAGTAGTAAGTACAAAATAATTTAGTGGTGGCAACAACATTCTACTGGTGACAACAAAATATTACTGTGACGACCACAAACTAAATTTTGCAGGGTGAATACCCACAACATAGATTGTAGTTGCCACAATATATTTTTTCCGTGTAAACGAATAGACTGATTTTGATGCGGTTGTTTTTGTTTGAAAGCTTACTTGATCGGGAGTGTTCTAACTATGATTCAAGGAGATCTGTTCAGCCGTTTAGAGATCATCAGTCTTTTTCTGTTTTTTTAAATGGATGTTAGCAATTCTACGGGCCTGATCGATTTAAAATTTAGTATCCTGTGAGTCGGGTTTTTTAATTTTTAATTTAAGTCTTATTGTCGTCCTTTTTTTTTATACTGAAACACCGGAACAGTATGACGTGTACAGTATACTTTTATCTTTGATATTACGTTGTCAAATCATAGGGTTACCTCTGTCTCTTTGATACTAGTTGTCGGCGAGAAGACTGCACGCCTGTTCGCGACTTGCGCCTAGAGGCTAGGGGAAGGCGTGATACGCCTGCAGCGTCGTCCTTATCGCTTCTGTACTTCTGGACCTCTCGAACACGGGAAATACATTCACCCAGGCGGCCACCTTAAGGGTGTTCACGTGGGAAAAATTGCATGATTTTGTATTTACACGACATAGTGTTCGTTTTACAGCCGTTCGTCGCGACTACATTTTCAACTCGTTAACATTTTTTATCTCTCACAGTTTTCCCTTAGTAGCTTCGAAACAATGTATTTAAGGAGCATTATATCTTAACAATGACATTCCATCCTTGTTTGATGCATGCCCACTCAAGTTAAAGCATACCTGCTGTGATAATATTCGCTCGAACTATTCGTGCCTAAGTTGGCTCTTGTAGGGCTTACATTAAGAGGAATAATCTACCTTTATCTTCATGGTTTTCGCGAGTTACGAGTAATTTTATAAGAAATTGGTATAACTGTAGTTTGTCAGTTGTAGAGATGTTCATAAAAACTCAAAACTCGTAAAGCAATCAAGATTAATGGTAAATACTTCTCTTACAATTACGATGTCAAACAGTTACAATTACGATGTCAAACAGAACGATTAGGTGAATGTATACCATTGAGCATATCGTATTATTAATGTCGGTACCGTACGGAATAATAATTTATCTTAAATGTATGGTTGTAGGACTCTACCGACAACATAAATATCTTATAGGAAGATATTTGTTTACCACGGTTGTGTTTAGGTGGATGTCTGCACAGGCCAGCGAATGTGCTTGCAGACGTTCGGCCGTTACAAGATTGTTCGAAAACTGCTCAGCGTGTGTAAGTTATGTCTGCTTAAGTATATATACATTTTAGGTCCTCCATTTATCTACAGAAGTTTATTTTCGCACTGTCCAAAATGGCAGAAATGGGTGTTTTAAACCCCCTACGCAGAAAGAGGGTGTTACAAGTTTGACGCTGTAGCCAGGATTTGTGTTTGTGGAGGTGGGGAGGGGAGTCCTGAATTCAGGAATGTTATAAATTAAAACCAACCCGGTGGGGAGGAACATGGTTTACATTTTAAGGTGGAAAATAGTGCTATTTAAGCAGTTTCTGTAAGCCAAGGGGAGAGGGCCCTCATCCTTGGGTACGTCACTGCCCGATGGCAGACTGACTGGGATACTCTGCTGAGAGCGGAAGTGAGGATAGTTAGTGAAGAGAAGAGAAAGCTAGGCAGGACATTGTAATGGAGAAGACTCGGGAGGAAGTAGAGACCTTACAAGTGGCCGCAGATAGCAGAGGGAGAAACCGCGGGAACCATACCTGGGTGTGGCTGACGAGTTGCACGTCGACGTGTGTGGCCGTGGTGACAATCTCACTCTCAGTGCCTGCATCACAGAATACTTCACATTGCAGAAGCGAAGCTACACGTTGTTTCGTAATACTTCAGTGACATTTGACAGCTGCTTATGGGTAGAGTCAGGAAATCTTCGCTAATTCAATGACTAGAGGTACGTGAATTTCGCGGATGTATTCAAGGTCAGGTTGAACGCCGATACCATATACTTTACTGTAAGTTCTGTGATTGTACGACGATTGTTTCGGCACACATTTGACTAAAGTAAGCCGGTAGTAATTAACTAAATAATTCACAGCGCTATCACTAGGGCCCTGTAGTTTTCGCGAAAAGATTTTTGCAGCACTTTGTTTCAGTGTGTTATGCGCGCACCTGCATCTCTGCTTTGTGGTCATTGGATTCCGTAACACCCAGAGTCTTGAGGTTAAACCTGCAAATCACAGACATGTTGTGTCACAGTTATCCATGTACTGATTGGGACAGGCAAATGAATAACGACTCTGCACAAAAACCCTCTGCCAATAATCATGAAGTTGAGCTGCAGGTGGCACGTAAGACACTGAAACAAAGTGGGGCAAGAATCTTTTCGTGAAAACTACCGGGCCCTAGTTATCACGCGCTACCCACTTCTACGGTTGGAAGACAATGGATACTCGATTGTGGCCAGAGCGTGTATAGGACTGAGAAATATACACTGCTGCCAGTTGAATATGCGTAATTCACGCACCTATATCAATGGTCTACAAGTTAGAATGCACTGTCCTGTGTATATTCAAGCCCCGACCATTTGTTCACTAGCTGCTACATACTTGAACACCAGACAATGAACGAATATACGGGGCTTGAGTAGGCTTAGATCAGTGGATTCTCACAACGAAGGTCACTAAATTAGCAAAATTTTGCAGTCCCCACTTATGGGTAGAGACAATGATTTTTGGTGATAATTACGCAACATTTTGTTTCAAAGTCGCACGTTCACATCTGCAGCTCTGGGACGTTGTTATTGCCAGCGTGCATTCTTGTAGAGGCGTCACTCATTTGACTGTGCCAATGAGAATAACGTCACTGAGACAACACCCGTCTGCGATTTGCGGGTAGATCTCAAATATGTTGAGAGTTAAAAACAGCCAATCACTGACCATGAAGCAGAACTGCAGATGTACACGCGAGGCACTGAAACAAATCATTGCCTCTAGGGCAATAAGTAGAGACACTGGAAAATCGCAAAAATGTTTAGCATAGTCTCCAATAAACTGTAGTATTTTAACCGTGACACGTGTGAACAATTTTGTGTCGAATCAGAAGTGGCTCTTTATAAAGTGAGGACTTTTGAAGTTCATCTTGTCTCATGTAGAAATTGAAAAGTATTATTAATTGTGAACTCAGACGTTGAATTTTGTGTACGGTCTCAGTAAAAAAACTTCCTAAATTGTTTAGGAAGTAATTAATCTAAACGCAGTATGGGACAGTTACCATACTTCCGCCTTGTAAATATGGAAACTTTTACACTTGTTACAATACAAGTATGTAACTTTAGTATACATTTAACTGTTTTAAATTAAAAAAAAAAAGTTTATTTGTTCTACCATGGATGTCTAAGAAACAATTCTACCATACCTACTTTCTTAGTGCTCCTATACGTACGTGTGGCAACTTTACAAACTATTTTTTAATTGTGTACAATCTATACACATTCATTATTTGTCAGGGTGTTTTGTATATATTAAAACGTGGCAATAAACTATAAATTATCTGATAGGGAAAAATAATTAGTGTTTTAATAGTGTTCTCTTTATCTTGAACCAACTATAAAGTTTTGTCCATAAGTAGCGCCAAATTATACTGAAGTTATACGAAACAGAGTAGGCCTACACCACTGGAGCCTAGCCGACCCACATTCAGAATCAGAAATACCACAGCACTCACTAGCAATATAACAGGTAAGGCGAGTGAACTTTAGATTTCGTCAACATCAAGGTCATTAGAAGCGGTGGCACTCAACTTTGTACAAAGGCAGGAACTGAGAGATGAACTGGCCATGGCCTATGCTAAGGGACCATCGCAGAATTCGCCTGAAGCTATTTCTGAGGAACAAAATCGCGGTGACTGGAGTCAAGGGTCGAACCCGGGGACTCCCGAATGCGAGGCCAACTTGTCACCGTTGCGCTACCTCGCTCGGCAGCAATAATGCGCGAAGTCGTTCTGAGTTGAATGCAATTATTTGAAAGGAAGTGCGTATAGACCATCGGCGGAATGAAATGACGAAGAAACCGGAGTGCCCCGAGAAAGCCCGATGTGTTGTTGATTAATTAAGAGGGATTGATCTCTGTGAGATCGGTTTTATTGTTTTCCTTATAAATCTTTTTCCACGCTGACAAGGCATAGTTTATTGTTTCATTCACTTTTTGGAACCCATATGGCATTGTTTCTGTTAATGTTGCGGCCTCTGTAGTCGCTCCCGTAAATAAAGCTATTTTTCCTTTTCAGCTGTTTCCCGTTGCAAAATAATGAATATATTATGGTTCCAGCAATTACAGAAAAATGATTAAGTTTGTATCTATGCCCTGTTGTGACAACATTTTTGATACATCAACTGGAATATAAGTTACCGAGAAAAAAACAGAAAAAAAAAAATACAAGATGGTAGGAATCAATACCTCTTAAGAGAATTTCATTTGAAACTCATCACGCCTTCCAGCCAATGGAAACCCTGGATTACCTAGCTCCGCCCCTCGTGAGCAAAACGTCACGCTACCCCTCACCGTTATTTATTTGTTTGTCAAAGCTTAATTATTTCATATTTGTTGACATACCCTTGATTACAAAATATTATTTTCATTGATTAGCTATATCTATACTGACACCTATAATGATTCAAATAAATAAAAGTAATCTTCACTGCTAGGTTGTTACAGTGGTGCTGTGACAGAAGGGGGGGGGGGGGAGGATGGAAAGAGGGGAGGAGGGGGCTGCCGGCCGGCCCAGACCTTTTGTGGCCGCAGACCATCCCCTCTCCTGACTTCGAGGCACTTGATTTCCATTTACTATTATCTACTTAACTAATCCTAAACTGCTTAAATCTAATAATACAACTAAATTGCCGTTATTTTCAGTACCAACGTGTCAAGACGGTTAATTTGGTACCCGACACGAGGTATCTACAATCACAAATGCCCTTTTCTCCAATTTACATAATTAAGTATATTGAGATATACAGAAGTTCCACTTTGGCTCGTCACACGTTATAAAACTATTGCCGTTGATGACGCAAACCGTAACACAAAAAAAAATCACATTCCATTGGAAAATTAGGTGTTGCATTTATCACACTTTTTTTTGTCATAAGGATGCATGAAAGCACTTGCGCGGACATCCCGTGTTATCCACCTACCAAAATATCAGTACTCTAATCAAGAACATTAATTTTATATGTATGTGCATTTATGTAACATAAATTTATTTTTTTTCTATGTCCGTGTAACAGTACATTCATATAAACACGTGTGCATCCTTGTACTACTGAATTTAAGTGTGGACTGATTTAGTGAAATATTGTGGACATACGCCACTGCACCAAGAAAAACAATAAATAATAGAAGCCGAAATGGTTGCTGGTGTTCATAGTTATATACGCGAGGGAGGTGCACACCGCAGTCTACACGTTGGCAAAAAAAAAAGATATTCTTAAACAATTTACGTGTTATTTACGCGTCGCAAGCTCTCTCAAAGCTGACCGGACTCGCAACCCCAAACTGCTCTCAAAAGCAGACAAGATGGCCGATAGTCGGTTAATAACATTGCTCTTTGCCTTGAAAATACGTTACTTTAAAATGTAATTACATAATTTATAGTTAATATGTTTTTAAAAATCAATAAAAAGAGGAAAAAATAAAAATTCAAGAATTTTTTGAAATACATAAACATTTAGATACGGATTTTAAAACATGTCAAACAGCAGCCCATGACAAGTTCGAAATTTTTAAATTATTTGTGTTCATTGGTTTTTGAGGCTTATAAGAACTAAAAACTTGCAATTTTGACTTTGAAGTGCCATTTTGGGAAAACTGGTTGAGCTAAACATTTTTATAAGATGAAAATGTACTCTCAAGTGACGTCTACAAAACTAACAGTGTTTCATGTAAATATAAAATTGCGATTTTTCCTCACTTGAACACAATTAAATCGTAACAACATAACTTATAGTTTATGTACGTTATATACATTTTTATTGCACTGTAATAACTGCTTTCCGATGTTTCGTACGAAAGTTTTAATGTTGATAAGCACTCCTGGTGACATATTTAAATGAATAGCTACCATTTTATTGGCCTCGCTGGACTCGCAATCGCTGCGAGACAAGCAAAATTCATCCAGGAATGCGCAAAGAGTCTGGGGAGTTGCTTACGAGAGGGCGGACTGTTATCCATCCAAATATCTACGAATAGTTTGTGGGCTTGTTACGAGAATATTTATGAATATCACCCTTAGTATGCGCTGTTTGCAAGCTATAAAACAAACCAAAATAATCACGAATCTCTGGCACTGACACTGCTCTGAGTCTGTCCACTCTCCGGCGCGTTCTCGGCAGCTGTAGCCTACACTTGTGACGTCATGCAGAGACGAAGGCCAAACTCCCTGTCTGACTCATCTCATGAGCACAGCATCGTTAATCAGGTGACTAGGAACGTTAACAGAAGGCCCCGCAAGCCTATTTAGACTTCCTGCGTTTAGTCATATGTCAAGTGCGAGAGCACATTCTTAGAAATACAGGTCTGGACGCTAGTTATCAACCAAGAGTTGATCCCTTACGATTCCTATCTACATGCGATTGAAACGCATTGCAGCGAGTTACAAGTAATCATATTTGGAAGAAACATCTCAATGCGCATTACGTTTGTACGTCTATGAAAAGAAAATACATTTCAAACAATGTTTCTGTCAGTTCAAAAATTAGTATCGCTTATTGGAAACACGATTTTCAAGTCTCTCAAAATGGCTAAAAACAGCTTTTTTTTTTTTTTTTTTTAATTGCCGTATCTAGGAAAATTTCAACCAGAATCGAAAAACACAATAATAGAAATATGAGCTAGAATTTGAACCATAAGTATCGCAAATTAAATAATACGGTCATCGTTTAAAGTTCCATAGCTCTGCGCGCCAGTTGCAGGGTTTGCGTGTAGAGGCGATAATACATTACATACGCCGACCAACGTCACTCTTAACGCTCCATCGGTGTTGTGCCTCACATACAACAACGCAGCCTACCTAGATAAGAACCTTAATGACTGACAGTTCCACTAGTACATTGGGGTTGTTTTAAAGGGGATTGTTAAAAAATTGTATTATATTTCATTTTGTAAGCCATAACAATAATTCAAATTGTATAAAATATTCTTGGTAAATTGTTTGGCATAAATAATAATGGAATCTTTCATCAATTTATAATGCAGAATCATTGCAAGAGAATTCTTGAAAGTTAACCTATATTTCCTTGCAGTAATTCTGCATGATAAATTATTGAAAGATCCCATTGTTGTTTATGTCAAGCAGTTTACGAAGAATATATACTATGCTTCGTCGAAGAGAAACTTTTGATAATAAAGTTTGAATAAGTGTTTTGGCTCAAAAACTGAAAATACAATAAAATTGTTTGACACTCTCATTTAACGTTGCTCTATACCATCAGTCCGACAGCTTGGCTCAGAGGTTTCTGGTTGCTGAGCCAAGAGTCCCGGGTTCGACTCCCGGCTGAGGAGGTCAATGTTAACAGTTGCTTCTCCGGGTTCAGGACTGAGTGTTGTGTTGTACCCTCATCACTATACTACAGAAGGCAATGGCAGGCAATAGTAGAATCACCTCGCCTAGTCAGCCTCGGAGGACGTTGTGTTTTCCATCACCGTTTGTGGTTGTAAACCTGCCTTCGGGCAGAAAATCCATCATCATCATCTGTACCATCACACTACTAGTACACCTAGCGGCTCCGTCACGAACTTGCAACTCGTAGTTACGTTTACCGCCATGTTAAAACAACACTGTGCTAGTATTTGTCGTTCTGGATAAATGACCCCTTTCGAAGCCTTAGTTACTTTTTTCCTGTCATATGATTTTTAGCTTCCATTTACTTTTTAATATAAACAAAGTATCCTAAGTAACAATCAATGTGTAAAGATTGAGCCGAACTCAAAACTTTACATCGGAGGCCACATTGAATAATATTTTCTAATTATTATTCTAGACGAGGTGATCGTCCGAAGTCCTCATATTAACGAGAAACCACCTATAGTGGCAATCAGCCCAATGAGGATCAGTTTTCAAATCCAGTCTCCAGACCTGTTCTTCTATGGCCGTGGGCGTAAGACATAACAATACCTAAGAACATAATTTGAAGTCTCAAGAAATTTTGAAAGTCAACAAATTTAAACTAAAATAGAGCAATCCTAGGTACAAGGTTTTGCCAAATGAGCAAAATTGTTGTCATAGTGATGCTTTCGTTCGGCGCAATATGTCCTCTGGTTTTCGCATGTGGGAATCGTGCCAGACGATGCCGTTAGTCTGCGCGTTTTCTTGGGGATCTCCCGTTTCACCCACCTGTTTATTCCGGAACTACTCCATACTCACCTCAAGTCACCAATCACCAGTGCTAAAGACCTCGATGTTAACGCTGACCAAAATCTCTCACTCACACGTGATACTTATTTTGTAAATCCTAAAGGAGGTAAAATATTGCTAAACTATTTAATATTTTCGTTAAAAATATATTTGATTATGAAGTGTAATTTTTTAGCCCAAAAAAAATCTGTTTCGACAAACTACAGTAGTTCTTTACAGAGAATCATGTGATTAGCTAAAAAAAACCGTAGATTTTGTCTTCAAAGAATTAGTTAGTGTAGTATAAACTATTTTCAACAAGAAGGGAGAACGGTTTTGCAATATAAGCTCTGTCTAGGATAAAATAATTGCTATCGTAAAAAATAAAAAAAAAAGGATAATGGCCTCAAGCGGCAACCCTATAATTTTATTCATGAAAAGTATGGCTTAAAATCAGACGATTTCTTCTTCGCTTCAGTTTTACGGAATCATGTTGATATTTTTTAATGTCCAAGCAGACTGTCAAAGCCGTTTTATCCACTTTGAAGGTCTAAAAAGTGTTTCTAGCATGCATGCTACATTTTAAATCATAGCAACGTAGTTTGAAGAGTGTTTTCTTTTAATTGTTAAAAATATCGGGAATTAGGTTAGCAGTTTCGCGTAACACCTTTCGCCGTCACCGTTAACATGTTAGACGAGAATTTCTCTGAAGACTGGCAATGAGAGGCCTGAGAGGCCTGAGTGACGTCGCCGACCTTCTGAATCCACGACAAGCACTCAGGTCGGACGTAACTGAATGTTACCGCAACACTTAGAACATTCAACTTACAACAACAAGCATGGTCGGAGAGCTCTTAAGAATATCCTGGGCGTCGTCGCGAGCGACTATAAATACAGGCCCACTACGAGCATAGAGAGAGTGATTGCGACATTTAGCTGGTGAGTGTTCGCGACGATCTTAGCAGCGAGGGACGAGGCGGGACCAGCATATCGAGGACAGGCTACGGAAGTGTAGACGACGGAGTGGTGTGCGTAAGTGTGAGAGTGGACGAACAGGTTGAACTGTAGCTGTGAATTGTGAGACATCTCTAGATAGAAACTTATGTGGTCGGAGGACTGATTTGAGAGTGACGTTATTAATTATACACTAGAGTAGTAAATTAGGCTTTTAGGGAGATTACCTGTGTATAATGTCAGTAAGTGTTTATTTGAAAAGGGTGAATCGCTAGTGTTGTATACTAAATTTAGAGTGTAATAACAGATTGTAATAAATTAAGAACTGTTATTAAATTAATATATTTAATTATCTAAGGACGAACCTGGCTGCGCCCAGGACATCAAAGTTCTTACAATATAATTTTTATTATGTGTTAGTATTAAGTGTGTTCTAAGACGTGGTGAATGGGTCTTGAGACGAAAGGGGGAAGAAACTATTCTTCATGTAAGATCATGGATGTGGGTTGTCCAACCATAACCACATTTATCAATACACATACATGAACATGCTGATTGCACTCCACTATTTTGTTACGTAAATAAAGTCAATTTGACCCTAAGGCTTACTTGCAGCACGTCTAGCATGTGTTTTATCAGACTAGGTCGACACAGCTGGCAGCGTCCCACGAGCAATGTTGCCAGATGAACCATCTTAAAATCCACAGACACCGCGTCCAAATTCTACACAATTCCATATACTGTGAAAAAATCACCGAAAAATGAACTCGTTCTTGTTTTACATACGTGCCATGCTGGCAACTTTACAAAGTGAGTTCATCCCAATATTTAGCGGAAAGCGAACCGTCAAGGAAAAAAATGCTGTTTAGCCTTCACTTCAGTTTTTAGCCATAATTCGTAAATCTTGTCGTGGAGTAGAGGTATAGTGCTACTATGTATTTGTACTAGTATTCTTTAATAATTTTTTTATGTGTTTAGAATTTAAAATTAGTTAAACATTTAAATTTTGTTAGACATGCAGTTTCTTAACCAGTTTATATATGAATAGACATATTTATATCACATAGCATTATAATTTTTCTTTCTTATCGACAATACGTTTATTGTATACTGTAATGCTGTTATCCAGATGCAAATAAACTCCCGCAAGTTTAGTCTATAGCTATGTTGTTATACACGAATATTTAGGTAACAAATGCAATATTTGTATTTTTTAAACACCCAATGACGTGTTTACAGTTTCACTACAAATATTTAAGTTTTTTATCTTTACTTGCGGTATTCATACTTATGTAAAAGCAGTTGAAATTTTTTAGAGCTTCTAGCTAAATTAATAAATCATTTTTGCTACATTACTTTTGTGTATTGTAGTTTTACTTTTGTTGATCACACTGACATGTATGATTATAATTGTATTAGACGTTGTTAAGTGTAAGAGAAGGCAAGAGCCTTAACTTCGCCACAAACAAAGCTATTAAATAAATAAATTAATTCATTTTACAGCGCGCTCATACAATAAAATTATATAAAAATAGCTGTTTATTTTCAAACAGAGTATTCCACACAGGCATACATTTCAAATTCCACTAGCCACTTGATATTCCACACATTTTGGCAACACTGCCGACGAGGCCTCCAAGCTTTCTCTCGTGGTGGCCAAGCTCACCTGTCCTTGACACGGGGGCCCGCGCCATGTTGCCCGTCCACGCACTTCCCTCCTCCCTCCCTCCCCGCTTCCTCATGGTCCGAGCGTGCCTATCCCTCTCCTCCTCTTCGTCCATCACCTCCTTCTTCTCCTGTTCGTACGCCTGCCTCGCCCGTGCGGCGCGGCCAGAATAGCGGCGACGTCAGTCACCAACTACACTCCGTGCCATCATCGTCTGTCTGCATAACAGCTACGGCACTACGATCATGGCTAAGTTCTCAGGCGCGTCGCTATTGCTGCTCTTCGTGGCCCTGCACCAAGGTGAGTTCTCCCTCGTTTTAACATTAAAGGGGAGTGATAGATCATTTTCTGTACTTTTGCTTTCGAGAAATAACATATATTCAAGTTGTATTAACATTTTCTCTTTCACATGGCATAGAATACATTCTTGTCAAACAGCTTGACATAAATAATAATGGAATCTTTCATTTATTCGTCATGCCGAATCGTCGCAGGGAAATTATAGGTTAACTTTCAAGAATGATTCCAATTACTGTTATTATCACAAAAATTCATAAAGATTGCTATATGCACTAAAAATATTTTTAAATTAAAGTTTTTGCAGAGAATAGATAAATAAAATTTAGCATCTAGATTTCTCCCTGAAGAGGGCGTGGTGCTTAATTGAACGCTAAAAGCATTAATCTATAACTGTAGGTTTCTTGAAGCTAATTTGCGTTAATTAAACAATAGCAATCCTAGAGAATAGTTTTTGCCAAAGTTTTAAACAATATTGTTTCCAGTGTTACGAACTCCTGAGCCACACACAATCTCTGACGCCGGAACCTCGTGCATTTAACTGCGGCGCACGGTCGTATACTCTGTCCACTCTAAGGTTGCAGCAGAAATACAAATTGCTAACGAAATAAATCAAAGCAATTGAATTATATCTTGATTCCTCACATTGTGATTGAACCGTAGCATTATTACCTAGTATTTTTCAATATTTCAAATGAAATGTACGCTGTGCAAAAAAAGTTATTGACATTCACTTGAATGAATTAGCTGCAACCTTAGAATGGATAGAGTATATAAGAACAGGTCTTGAGGATTGTCTCTAGTTCGTCAAGTTACCGAGAATGTCGTACTTTTTGGCGCTGTAATCCGGGCGGTCGGACTCAAACTCCACCCACTTTTTTTCCATTGTTAAATTTATAAAGTAAATAAAGATTGCTGGAGCCTTTCCTTAAATTTGTGAGCGAAGGAAGTATTTCATACAATGATAAAAATACGTTTTGATAAATGGTTTATTCTAGTGGGAGCGAAGTGGGCGGAGTTTGAGCCGACCGCCCTAACAGCAGCGCCAAAATCGTATAGCATTATCGGTAACTTGGTGAACTGCAGCCAAACAACAAGGGGGTCAAGTTTCCAGGCGAGTGTCCAGAGCTGTTCTTCTACGACCATGTCCCCGTGTTGTTTGGCTATAGTTCACCAAGTTACCGAGAATGTCGTACTTTTTGGCGCTGTAATTCAGGCGGTTGAACTCAAAACTCCGCCCAATTTTTTCCATTGTTAAATTTATAAAGTAAATAAAGATTGCTGGGGCCTTTTCTTAAATTTGTTAGCGAAGGAACTATTTCATAAATCGATAAAAAAAATACGTTTTGATAAATTGCTTAGCTTAGTGGGAAAGAAATGGGCGGAGTTTGAGTCTAGACCGCCCTAACTGCAGCACCAATAAAACACGATATTCTCGGTAACTTGGCGAACTGCAGCCAAACAACAAGGGGGCACGGTCGGTGAAGAACAGGTCTGGACACTCGGCTGGAAACTTGACTCCCATCGTCATATTTTTATCTTTTCAATTATATCAGATTTTTTTTTTTATTATTTTAAACCTAAATAGTGACTAAATTTTGCTCTTATGAAATTGTTTTATCTCCCATATTGTTTGCGTAATGGCTCGTAAACGTCAAAATGTGCAAGTTACAGTTTACTGTACGCCACTAACGAACAGACATATTAAACTGAAAAAAATAATTACAGTGAATAACGGTATTGCAGGCTACAACGTATTCTATATAAAAGCAAAACAAAATTTTTTTTTCGTATTTTGAAAATAATTGATTGTTTTCAGTTTTAATTTCAAATTTCACAATTTTTTTATCGGTACAAGAGTATTATTTATATAGGAGACTTTGTAACCTACAAAAACGTTATTCACGTTTTTTTTTTTTTTTTTTTTTCACTTTGGTATGTCAGTTGATTTTAGTGCCTTACAATTACACTATGATATGAGACAAAAAAAATTCACAAAAGCAAAATTCAGTCACAATTTATGTATACAATAAAAATAAAATATATGGTACAAAAATAAAAATATTACGGTGAAATAGCTGTAGACCGTGCCCTTAAGGAGCAGTGTTAAACAATTTAAATGCATTTTTAGTTTTTGAGCCATAACATTTACATAAATTATAGTATCAAAATTTTCTCTTCGGCAAAGCATAGGATACGTTCTTGGTAAATGGTTTTAGCCTACATAAATAATAATGGGAATTTTCTTTAACTTGTCACCCGGTATAATATCTTGCAATGTTTATGCATGACAAGTTAATGAAAGATTCCGTTATTATTTATGTCAAAACACTTTATCAAGAAGATATTCTATGCTTTGTCGAAGAGAACATTTTCATAATACAGTTTGAACTGAAAATACATAAAAATTGTCTAACAATCCCCCTTAAAGAAGTGCGGGATTTTTTTCATAAGTGCCAGGAATCCTTAACGATACCAACACAACTAGCGGTGACTACTAATACCACTGAGAGATTACTGACCTGTAGAATTATTAATCTGAATCCTTTCTATAGGCGCTTAGGGTAAATCAGCCAAAATTTCAAGTTTTATGTGCTCGAAATATTACCCCTGGGAAGTTTACCCGTTTTCGAAATATCACTTGACTGTCTCACTTAACCCTGCGGTAACGGCGATTAGAAGAAGGAAGTCGCCATTTGGAGTGAAAAAAGTACAAGCAGTAGATATAACCAAATTCACAACGCGTTGAAGTTGAATGAACTGTGTTGAAAATACTGAAGAAACAAGCACGAAAGTAATATTGCATTCAATTATAAATATAATAACGTGCAAAGGATGCGCTGTGGATGTATCATTTAGCAAAATATTTTTTATGTAGAAAATATGTTGGCTCTTTTTTGGATTCCGTTCATCTTAAAACCTTGAATAGTACTGCAGGCGTTCATCAAATACCACTAATCGATCTGGTCACGTGACCGAGATAAGCTACTCTAATCCAGCGAGTGAATTCTAATAAGCGCCTAATGACCTCGATACATGTTCGAGATGACCACACCCACGCATATTGGTCGAGTGGGCGAAGTGGCGCATCGGTCAGCCCACTCGACTCGTAGCTTGATTTGAGAAATCTTTGTATAGGCGGTTCGGGATAAAGTGAGTACCCTAAAAAAACTCTGCTAAAGTTCTATTTTCAGCCAATTCATATCTTTCCGCGCGTAACGGCTAACTACGGGAAATGTCTAACCTATGCATGTGTTAGGTGCATTTTTATTATTGGCTCAGAGACTTCCGGGAAGTGACGAATAAGTCAAAGGCTAATTGCGAAAGTGACACTAACTGCCAGTTGTTGGAATTCTAGCTTGTGCCAAATAGATAGCGCGTCTTTAGTAGAAGGCAATGTGGCAACACTGCATCAGTGGCCTGCTGCTTGTCACTTCTTGGCCACCCTAGTGTCTGCAACGTGTATAGCTTTAGTGGCTTGTACCAGAGCTTGTACCAGAGCTGCAGATATGAACGTGAGGCATCGAAACAAAATGTTGTATTTTCTTTTCATCAAAAATCATTGCCTCTATACATCGTCAAATGTTCAAATGCTCACTCATTGGAGCAGCAGCCGATGTACAAGTATCTGAGGACAGTGTACACAGGAATGTACAGTCCAGCCTGCTGGTCGTTGAACCCGCTATATATCCGTGTCTCTAATTGTAAGCTTTGGCGAGTGTTCAGTTTCCAATGAACAGCCTTTGTCACAAGGCAGTAAAACGTTAAGACATGTAACGGTTACAAACAACCTATCTTGCCTTGAAGCAAAACTGCAGGTGTGCACATGAGACACTGAAACAATACTGGCGCAAAAATCTTTCCACCAAAAATGGCGGTCCCTAGTTAAACGTCTTCACAACGTATCTTTCTACAAAAGGAAAAAAAAAAAAAATCCAGGGAAGAACTTAGGCCCTACTTTCAAAACAACGCTCATATGAAGGACTGAGGTCCATTGTGGTATATTATTCATATAATAATTATTCATATTATTACATACATTGTGGTATATATTGGTATATTATTCATATTACCCACATTTCCCAAAATAATACTCTGTAAAAAACATTTCACCCTTAACTGAATTTCCGATTTCTATTTGCGTATTGCAAGAATATAATGCACATTGCATGTAATTACAAATAAGTATTTATTTTAACTGACTTACACCACTAGAAATCTGAGCCCCTCACATTGCAAATACTTTTTTTCCTTGACCTAAAACATGGCTGGAAACGGCCTGTTTCCACAGCTATACCACAAATCTACTAATCAGACTGACACGAAATAATTCAAAGGTTCTGCAATGCTCTTTTGTATAGACTTGTGCTATGTGCGATGTGGCACTAGGTGCGCGAGTTAGTGTAGCCCTTGTCGCTCCTTCAATTGAGTTTTCAACGCTCAAAACAGCTCCATGCGGTGGCGCTCGTAAGAGGGCGTGGCACACAAATTAATGCTAATCATTGGGGTTAGGAATATTTCGCGAGTTCAACGACCAACATGTTAGAATCCATTATCCTGTGTATACCGAAGCCCTACCATTTGTCCATTACCTGCTACTCATTCAGACAGAAGACAATGAACGAATATACGGAGCGTGAGTATGCAGAGGACATTGGATTCTCCTAGCCCTACTAATCATGCATGGTGGAAAGTATATCATTTAGATTTTAGACAGTGGCGCAACAACAGGGAGGTGGGCAAGGTTTCATTGCTGCTCCCCCCCTTTTTTTTCTCTAGCTCTTCCTCTGAATACTTGAAACAATCAACCTGTCTACGTATAACGAAAATCTTACATGTTCTTTATTTCATTGTATCTCTTTAAGAGTACATACTGCATAATTCAGCGTTGATATCATCAGTTCAGAATTGTAGGTTTCTCGAAGCTAACTTGCAAGAATAATAAAAAAAAAAAAAAACAGCAATCCTAGACAATAATTTTTGTCAACCTTCCGAGCAAAAATTTTTTTTCTCGCTTAACGTATGTCTTAAGAACAATATCTGACGCCCAAATCTCGTACGTTAAATAACGGCGCAAGAGATCTCGGACAACTGTTTGCTGTGAACGTTTGCAGATATAATTATCAAGAATTGTTGTTTTGTAGTTTTTCTATACCGACTTTCGAAAACGTGTGGATCTCAATTGAAGAATTCAGCGCTTTGTGCTTATTTATCTACCAAGTCCTCTTAAGCGTGAGAGGCAGTCACCATCTTGAATTTTTGTATTTTCTGTCATAACTTTTCTTCCGGGTAAATTTAGGCAACATTAACGTTAACTACAGAATAGAATTAATATTAAGGGAATTTTAGACATCGCAAACCTTTGTTTGTCGTTAGGACTAATGTTATTCGAGATCGAATTGCCGTTAGAAAATTCTTATTAATTTATTAACTGCAATTTCATCTCGAGTAACATTAACGACATACAAATATTTACGACGTCTAAAATTCCCTTAATATGTATCATATTCTGTAGTTAGGATAAAGCTGTATAAATTTACCCAGAAGAGACGTTATGACACAAAATACAAAAATTCAAGATGGCGATTATCACTCTTAAAGATGAAAATCAGAACAGCAGTTATTACGTTTGCCCCTACCCCCTCCTTCACGCCTTGGGAATTTAAGTTGTGCCACTTCGTTGAGAAACATGGTACGCCCGAACAGCTATAGGGGAAAATTCCGTGATGCGATGATGATCTTGTGGACGTTATTGTAGGAGTGGTACTGCGTGCGGAGAAGACCGCGCCCAACAACACAGCAGACCAGTAGCAAGTGTGTCGGCAAATCACGCGAGTTCTGTGTTGGCAACAGATATTAAGGGTGTTCAAGTGCGATAAAACCATTATTATATATTTCTGTGAAATAGTAGTAGTTTTGTAGACGATACGTGTGAGTGCAGTTTCCTCACGAAACTATTTTAGTTTTCATAGTTTTCTCATAATGGCGCGACAAAGTCAAAATTTGCTTGTGCTGCTTCCATGCAAATAGTGAAAACCAACTGACCTACTTGAATAAAATAATTCTCTGTGATAATACATCCCATGTGCTATGCAATAAAGTAGTTAAAAGACCCTAAGGTAATATTTTGAATTTTTTTTAAATAATTGCAAAAGTACAGGAAAAAGTTTCATATTCAGCAATTTTTTTTAAAATACAAAAATAGTTTACGGATTTTTTAAAAAATTGTTTTACTACGTAGTCCGTGGCACGTTGTTTACTGTGAATTATTTCACTTGCGTAAGACAATTGGTTTCAACTATTTGCATGGCAGCAGAACATGCCAATTTTGACTCTGACGCAACGTTACGAAAAATTGCAAACCTACCGTAGTGCTGAATTTTTCCCGTGTTAAATAGTAAATGATTTGGCGTGCAGTGTTTTCATTGTTGGTCTTTTATATGTGACTTGGTGACCCAAGAATTTTTTTATGAAAAGTAAGGTGTTATGTCAAGCGAGTGAATCGCTGTTTATGTTTAATGGATCAGGTTGGTAATTTTTACAGCAGTTTAAACAAATGTTTTAGTTATTTTGCGTGCCCCCAAAAAATTATTAATAATAATCGTGCTGTTTTTTTTATACCAAGGAGCTCACATTGATGCGTGTTTTCTTCTGTTCTACAGACTGTTAATGAAAGTATGTTACAAATATTGCGAGATGGTTATTTGTAAAAAAAAAAAAATGATGCTTTACAGGCAGGCAACCCCCTGTGTATAGCGTGTTGCCTACCTGTAAGGTCTCAAGATTTTTCTATTTTTCTACGTAATTTCCATTTCCTCTAACACGGTTCACTTGGTGATGTTGTGTCAAGCAGACTTTTTTGTTCATTGGTGTTCCCTGCTACATACTGTGTCATTTACTAGTCATAAATGCAATGGCAAGTAATTCTGGGCAAAAAGGGCTTGCAGGTATTCGTAACCATTTTTCACAGATTGCAACTCTTGTTATTATTAAACCGCATCCGGAAGCTCGTTATTTATTTCTCATTGCTTTTGGTTATGTTAACGGTTTTCAATTTAAATTTTCAGCTGCGTATTTGTAATTTAAAATTTGCGCCAACCAAGAACCTGCGTTATACATATTTGCCAAATTTGTATAAGGAATTTACTTGCAACGTTTGTAACGTACTTTCATTAACATCCTGCATAAATATACTGAGTATAAATTTAGCAGTTTCATGAAAAACATGAGAACACGTGTGTCACGTTAAGAGGAAGGCGACCTGAAGACATTCCGTAATCTTTTAACTCCACTGTATCCATGAACACCGCTGTAGTAAGTACATTCCTACTCGATATCTTAGTACATTCATGTTCAAGCCACAAGTACATTCCTTCACTCCTATCCGAGTTGTAAGTACATTATCACCCGAGCAGTAAGTACATTTTCTACCCGAGGTGTTAGTACATTCTCATCCGAGCAGTATGAACATTCCTACCAGAGAAATAAGTGCACACTCATCAGAGCAGTCAGCACATTCCTATGTAATATAAAAAAAAATCTGTATTTTATTGGGGCCAAAAATGTTAAGTTTTGAAAGTGGCGAAACTTTTACACTGGTTCTCAGTTTCATGTTAAAAATATTAAATATGATTGCAACATGGCTGAAAGAAAAATTTAAGCAGTGTTCACTTTATCGTGAACAGTAAAAATATTAAAGATGATTGCAACATGGCTGAAAGAAAAATTTAAGCAGTGTTCACTTTATCGTGAACAGTCTGCACATTCCTGCTCGAGCAGTAAGTACATTCCTACATTCCTACCCGAGCAGCACCCAACTGCCCTCGCAACTACCAGACGTCACTGCATCTTTTACCGTTGATGACGCAGGCTCTGCGTGATTGCGTGGCTCTAACCGAGCACAGATTACGTGTAACTCAAAGATGTAATTAGCTTTGTCGCTTGAGTAATTGTAGCCATTACTAGCCGTAACGAATCGTACAAGTGTGCACATGATATAGTGGCTATTTCAAACTTCACTTCTGCCATAGTGAACGAGTTCTTTCCGGAGCAGAAACTGCACGACGTCTGCAAAAGCATACGAACTCCGCAATGCAATCTCATCACAAGTTGCGATACGTAAATGAAACCAGAAACCATACTTGTAAATAGGCCAAAATAAATAAACGAATGAATATCAACGGGAATCGATACTGTTAAAGTCTTATTCCTTAGTTTTGCAGTGATTCCGAAAATATTTTTTTAATTCCTATCTAACACTCGTATCAAAATTTTTCTCCACAGTTTTGACACTAAAATGTCAAAACTTGTAGCTGAAATTTTTGTAGCAATGATTTCGTAAGTACCTCGTTTTTTGTCGTGAAAATAAGTCAAAATCAACCAAAAAAATTTTTTTTGTGACGAATGGTATATTATTTTTACAAACGCACCCACAGCATTGTGTATTGTGTGACTGCACGTTGCCTCAATTTTTTTTTTTTTTTTAATTTTTTCGATTGAAAAATATTTGAATTAGGCCTATTAGCACAAGTCTGAAATAAAAACTAAGGAGCAAGTACTTAACAACTAGCCCAGTGTCGTAAAAGTAAATATTCGGTGTTGTATATCTGTGACGTGTGGTTGTTTTGTACAGCGTTTTCGTAGTAATAATCTTACTGTTTATTGTACAGTGGGAATTTTTCAAAGCAGCGCAACTTAATTGAGCGCAGCTGACCGAACTTTATAATTAGTAAAACTCCACTATCAATTACAATGGAGCAACACGACTACTTGCTTCTATGAAGATCTACTGTAAATATTACTCTGCATTTGAGTGTGTCTTATAAAAAGACACAATTGACTTTGTTAAAAAATTAGGGTACGAAAATTAATAGTAGGCTTGCTTAGGAAATGGTGATACACTATTTACTACACGTTGACTGAAACTCATTTGAAATTCTTAAAACTACAATTTAGTTATTGATTTAAACTGTAGTTTTCTAATTTAAAATTTCATAGAATTTTTACTGATTAAATAGTGAATTTTACTTGCTTATTCTGACAGCTCATTTATCATTTTTTAATCAGTCAACATTGTAAAAGCTACCTGTTCGCGAGTGAAAAACCTTGTAATTGATTGAAACTGTGAAATGTTCGCTGGTTCAAATTTAAGAGTGTAGGGTAGACCGGAACAGTGGTATCCGTAGCGTAGTCGGTTAGACTCTGGTATACGTTGCGATAGGTCCTGGGTTCGAATCCCGGCTAGATGATGGCTGTTGTGTTGTCCCTTCACCTCACTCAGCCTCATCGACTCTAATACATCGTAGTTAAAGTACCTTAAAACCTTCTAACTTTATTTGTGACTATATTTTGCTGTAATGAAAATTTTTTGTCTGTCATAATTTTTGCGTGATAATTTAGTAAATGTCAAAATGTGCATGTTACGGTTTTATGTACTACACTTAAAACCAAATGACATACCAAACTGAAAAAAAAAATCACAGTATATAATTATGTTGTAGGCTACAAAGCCGAATAGGTAAGAGCACAAAATAAAATATTTTTGTATTTGAAAAAAATTGTTCAATTTTTAAATGTTTATTTTATATGTCGTTGTTAAATGGACGTAAATCTCACTTCTTAGCGACTCACAGACACGAGGGTGATGGCAGTCATTCCACTGAGGCGGAATTCCCGACATGTGGGAATCATGCCGGACGATGTCGCTGGTCGACGGGTTTTCTCGGGAATCTCCCGTTTCCCTCGCCCCTTCATTCCGGCGTTGCCATCATGACACCTCTCACTAGCGCTGAAATCTCTCACTCACTGAGGCGGAAGTACAGACACGTGCTCAGTGAACCGTCAGCCAAGAACACAAACGTGTGTGAAAGTGCTGGACAGTTGGAAGCGCTCTTGGGAGCCTCTCAGAGGGTTTCCCGCCGCCCCATCTCGGCTCCAGCCAGCATCTCTCGGGCCGCGCCCCGTGATGTTCGCGCGCACATCCCTGCACAGAAATAGACCCGTGGGCCCGGTCTCGGAGCACGTGCGGTCAACAAAGGCGTCGCTCGCTATTTCAGGAGGCAATCCCCCGCCCCCGCCACGCAAACAGTCGCCGGCCGGTATACGTTTGTCGACGAGACGCGAAAAAAATATTCTTTCCTTAATTAAACCCAGAAGCACAGGCTTAACCAAATCAAAACATTAGTCTAACATGGTTATCAAGTAGCAAAAAATTACATACATTTAATACTATAAGCTGTTCACTTTAAAATGAGCACTCATCAAAACCAGTGGCGGTTGATGATATTCTAATGATACGGGGGGGGAGGGGGGGGGAGGATAGTTGACAGAATTTTAGGAAAGGGGACAGGGTCGTTAACAGAAATTTACTACCGAGTTTTTTCCTATAACAGCCGGGGGTCCTTCCCTGAGAAAATATGGAATTTTAGTGTGCAAATTAGTGCTATCTATGTGGTTTTCGAGGCAAAATATTCTATGTAAGCCAATAGAGTCTAAATATTCAATATAATTCAACAGTAGGTAGAAATTATAATATTTTTAAATATTAAAACTTAGTGTGGGGACAAATGCCTATACTGTCCCGCGCCTATAATTCTATGGAGGAGGGGGACAATGATGCCCTGTTTCTCCACTCTCCGCCGCCAAAACTTAAAAGAAATATGAAATATATTTAGGCCTAATGGACCCACTGATGATATGTTTTGACTGTAGTGGAACGTTTGCACTAGTCTTTAGTTTCATGGAAGCTTTCATATCAAAAATAGTAAAAATAGATGCTAAACGGCTGAAAGAATAACTTAAGGGTTGGTTTCAGTCGCCATATTGAATCTTATTATTTTTCACTTTTTTGGAATTCTGAGAAGGAAAATGTTAAATTGCAATTGGCGACTATACCGCAAATTCTATTTACCTTGAGCTACAATACGAGCATGGCAATAGAGCTAGTAATGCGTAGTTAGGTCGCAATTTGTCGGGCAAAATATGAATATAAAATAATTTGCCGTACACATTACGGCGTAATTATGTGTTAACAGCTAAATTCCAAGAACGTTACTTTAGCGAAATGAAAATAGAATTTGAGGCGTAATCGTATATTAAACATTTTCTTCTTAGAATTCCAAGAAAGCGAAAAATAATGAAATTCAGTATGGCGACAGAAACCGAGCCTTAAGCAATGCTGACTTTATCCTGAACAGTCAATATACTATTATTAATGCTTTGTTTCGTGTAACTTCAGTGCATGCATATCTCGAGTTCATTTTAGGACACGATCCGTAATTTTTAATACATTTAAAATAGTTATTTTTAAAATCCTAAACAAGGGGAGTCGAAAACTTGTTGCACGTTGCACAATTTTGTTAAAAAAAGATGTGTTACTATGTTAACTAATTTTTTCCAAGACAAAATACTCCACAGTTTCAGCTAATTATGCAATTAAGGAAATTCTCATTAATGATCTAATTTGCCAAATCTATATAATAATTTATCTAAAAAAACATAGGCTGCGTAGTAATCACATTATTTAAAAACAAAACTCGGAAAGATTTTTTTGATATTTGATTTCGTGTAGAAATAAAAAATTACTATCGTGAAAGCAGTAGAATTAATGGATCATGCATGGCTTTAATGGTGTTTAAGTGGGAATAACGGTAATTTTATATTTGTATGAAATAGTGTTAGTTTTGTAATTTTCTCTTACAAAAAAATATGCTCAGCCAGTTTTCACATAGTGGCACTTCAATGTCAAAATTTGCACGTTTTTGGTTCTTATAAGCCGCAAAAACCAATGCACATAATGAAAATGATAAAATTCGCGTTGACTTCATTTCACGTACTACTGATTGATATGTTTAAAAATCTATTACAAAATATTTTAGCAATTTAAAAAAATATCTAATTTTTTTGGCCTATCTATTGATTTTCTTTACAAATCCATAAATATTTTGTAATTGATTTTAAAACATGTCCAGCAGTACCCCGTAACATGTAGTTTCAGTGTGATTTTTTTTTTCATTTCATAGCTTTGAAAACTACCTACGCCAGAGTACAATGTTCTTAGGCCTATATAACGGAAATTCTCATGTTTGACAACTACTGGTATGACAAACTATCGGTTTAATGTTTAATCTCAATTTATTCAAAAGTACGCTCTCCGATTACTAGTACTATATATATTTCAGATATCTGTACCGAATATGGTCCGCTTAAGGTTCAAACATCACGTGTGCCTAAGTCATTAATTATATTACTAATATAACACATGGGTGATGTAAGACAGATATTTATGGATGATGTATGTTCATACTGGAGAGTAGTGTGTATCGATCCCACATCGATCTTGGCATTACCACACAATGGTGACTAGTGGGCCATATTGAGAACTTGGCCATATTCGGTACAGGTACCTTACTTTTTTTCTTTTGCTCAACAGCTTAGTTATTTTCCATTTGTATTCTCCATCTTCTAATGGACCAACAGATAAGAATAATACCGATATGGATGTCACTCTAGCAGAAAACGATTGTTAAAAACTGAACGGGACTTATTTTCTGACTAGGAGCGAATTCAACTGTTGTCGTGTGTGTGTATGCAGGAATATATTCGGTACTCGTGTTTGTGAATGAAGAACCTTAGTCTAGTTTTTCGTTTACCTTCCCGAATAATGTTTACTTTACCGCCAACATTAGAGAAGTAATTAATATTTCTTGCGTTCTAATGGCACGGTCAGTATTTAAACGTATAAATTCAAATTGAATTTCAATGATTTAAAAAACAAAATGTGCGTAATTTGACGTTGTATCTTAATGTTAGTAATGTTTAAGGGTGCAACTTTCAATTTCGATGGTTCGAAAAACCCAAACTTCAAGCATCTTAGGTAAAGTTCACTCCTTACTATGCGAGTTGCAAGCATAGAGTAAATATTATGCACTTCACTGAAATGACGCGTACTAGAGTTTTGTGAAGTCTACAGAACTACCAACAATGATAACCCGAAAGTCACCAAGCATTTTGAATTCGGAAAAAAAAAAAAACAGTTCCGGGATTGAAACGCAAGACAATGTAACGAACGGTATTTGAAAGTTTACAATTATTTTGCTATTTTCTATTTTAGCGGTAGAAAAATGAGTATATCACAGTGTACGCCACAAAACGTCTCGCTTAGTACAGAAATGTTTGTCGCAGTTTGCTTGAAAATTTCGCCATGTTATCTAACAGCAGGTAAGTTTGTTGCCCTGGCAGACTTCTTAGCATACAGCTTATCATGAAGGTAAGATATCACCCGCTAGACGAGTCCATTATTTTGTGACGGGGAAGTGAGGTGACTCGTAGTAAGGGCTGGGAAAAACTCGCGAGTTCAATGAACTGCATGCTAGAATCCAATGTCCTATACATACTCAAGCCCCGTATATTCGTTCATTGTTTGCTGTGTGAGTGAGTAGCAGGTAATGGACAAATGGTAGGGCTTCGGTATACACAGGATAATGGATTCTAGCATGTTGGTCGTTGAACTCGTGAAATATTCCTAGCCCCACACACAGTAGAACTACGTATTAAGGGCGCTGTCTACCGCAATTTTCATCATCATTATTTTATTTTGTATTTGTACCACAGATATTTTTTTCTTGTTTTAGACACAAAATGTGACTAAATTTGGCTCTTATGAATTTTTTTTATCTCTCATAGTTTTCGCGTAATGGCTTGTTAAAGTCATATTTTGCATGTTTCCGTTTTAACTACTACACTAAAACCAACTGATATACCAAACTAAAAAAAAATCACAGTGGATAAAGACATTACAGACTACAATGAAATGCTCATAAAATTAAATAATAAACATTATTTGTATTTTTTAAAAAATTATTAAACTTTTAAAATTTTTATTTTTAGTTTCATCATTTTTTAAAAATTCAAATAATTTATATTCTTTAATTTCATGAGCATGTTATTGTAGCCTGAAATGTCTTTATTCACTGTGATATTTTTTTTTTTTTAGCTTGGTATACCAGTTGGTTTTAGTGTAGTCGTTAAAACGGAAACATGCAAAAATATGACTTTAACAAGCCATTACGCGAAAACTATGAGAGGTAAAAAAATTTCACAAGAGCCAAATTTAGTCACATTTTGTGTCTTAAATAATAAAAAAAAAATACCTGGTACAAATAAAAATAAAAAATGGTGATGAAAATTGCGGTAGACCGCGCCCTTAAAATATTTGAAACGGTTTCGAAGTTATTTAACTCGTTAAGCCTCAAGCTTATATAACATTATGATGACACATTTCGTAAGGTACACTTAACTACCTTGACCAACTTGTGTATGTATGTATATATGTATAGCCTATATAATATGGCAGCTTTATCAGCAAATAAACATGTTTGTTTCCGAGATAAGTAGAATGGCCTGCTGTAAAACCTGAAAGGCCAAGATTTTTGTATGATTAACCCCAAAAAATAATTATTGAAGGATGCAATTATATATAAAATGGCGGGTCTGTTCCCTCTTAAACTATATTGTTATGGTTTTTTTTCAGATACTGTAATATCAAAGTATGTTTTTATAAATTTTAACCGTTTTGAGAGGTTTGAAAGTCATGTTTTAGTAGATAAGTACACTGAATTTTTAATCTTACAAGGTCTTACTTTAAAAGTGTTTGTTCTCTTAGAAGATTTAGTCTAAAATGGTAATAATCGTTAAAAAAAATTCGTAAAAAATTAAATAGCATCCACTCGTTGGAACGCACTTCAAGCGCAGGTAGTTAAACGCTGTAATGAAGACTAGCCTATATTACGAGACGGAAATTCATGACTTTCCGTCGGTTTCGAAACGCGCTTAGCTCAGTGTTTTTACGGCCGGTCGTTGCGAGCTGGTCGAAAGGGCGTACAAGTCGGTAAACGTCAGTTTTAGTTATGGTTGAGCAAGTGTTCCAACGAGCAGGAGACTCCGCCCATCGCGCATACTCGGCCAATCGTCGCCCGCATTAAATGTCGTCTGAACTGCGTGACGTCACCGCTTGGTAGGTCCATTCCAGTGTTGCCAATAGCACTGTAACATTACTGCACCACTTCATAAAATTAATATTAGAGACCTGATAAAATTCGCGTTTTCTTTCAGGCACAAGCTAGACTTCCAGCAATTGTTAAGTTCGAGCTACTTTCACAATTGGCCGTTGACTTATTTGACACCGTCTTGAAGTCTATGAGCCAATAATAAAACTGTAGCTGAATACAGGCTCATTTCACTGTGTCAGCGAGCAGCCAATAAACGCCTGCTATCTGCACGATTTGACAAGTATTCGCGTCTTGGTGTTCCGACCAGCTGTGTCTCAGCCTGAAGAAGGGAACATATCGCAATTCCCGAAAAGTTGCATTTTTCCCCGTTGTTTTTAACTTATGTCGTGTTGTCTGTTGTCTTTTGTTTGTTGTCCACTGTTCACTGTTTTTCGTCTATTTCCAGCCTTTTTTTTAATTTGGGAATCTGGTTCTATATCTGTGTCTGTCTTTTGTGACTGGGCGTTGTGTCGATATTCGACTGAATTATATCTATAGAATTCTTTGTTGTCTTACATAAAAAAAACTGACATAATTCCTCTGGAATTTTTTCTTCTATTTTTTTTTCTATTTTTGTGTGTGTTTTGTACCTGTTTTCTTGTTCTTATTTGTATTTTGTCTTGGAACACAAGTTGGACTAGCGAAACATCAGCAATGGCGTACGTCCACAAACCAATAAAATCTAATTCTTGGAAGCTAGCCCACAGGTAAGTGAACCCGCAAATTTTTCCAGTCTCCAATTATTATGGCCATCGACGTACACAAACGTACATGCATTTACAGACGAAGAATTCTTAGGATGACATCAGTTAGCTCAGTTGGGACTCTGTTGAATTTTAAGTAGGCATGCTAAGTTCTAAATACTAAATTAACTGTCTCCTCAGTAGGGACCCGTGATTTTCGCGAAAATAATTGTCACCGGCTTATTTAAGTGCAGTACATGTGCACATCTGCAGCCCTGCTTCGTGATCAGCGAATGTACGTTTTTAGCTATAGGCGGTTCGGATAAAGTGAGCACTCAGAAAAGCCCTGCTGTAGTTCTATTTTCAGCCATTTCGTATCTATCCGCGCGTAACGGCTAACGAAGGTAAATGTCTAACCTCTCTGGACACATCACTTGATGCTTACGCGTGTCAAATAAATTGTGCATTCAATAGAAACCTACATAGTTTGATAAAAAAAAAAGTTTATTACTTACATAAAATACAGTAATGTCGATTTCGGTTGTTTTTATTTCAGTATTGTTGTATTTAAATAGGAAGGTACACGTAACTATAATGCATAGTTACGCTGCCAACCATACAAACAGTAAGAGGATTATAGTTAATGTTGAATTATATGCAGTAACGGCTAGTGATATTTTTCAAAGGTTAAATTTTTAGTGCTCACTTTATTCCGAATGACCTATATCAGTGTCTTGGGATTCTACCCGCAAATCACAGACGTGCGCAGTTGTTGGCATAGTCAAATGAGAACAATCTCTGCACAAGTACACACTGCCAATAATCACAAAGCAAAATTATACACTGAAAGAAATTGGTGGGAATTTTTTTTTTTTTCGCGAAAATCATGGATCCCTACCCATCAGTAATCACTTTGTTGCACAAAATCAGCTTACGTATGCCTTTAGTTGAGTGAACTCCCCAGTTGTGATACGACTTGGTGAATTCAATTTATTCTCCGAGTACTTCTCATGATACAACGACGCAGGGTAAGTTTTCCTGTTGATTCGCTTCAGATTTTCGCGTTTGGAAAAACGTGGCGTACGTTGTTGGTCGTTGGTTTTATTCACTCGGGGTACTTCCATATTTTATCTCCATCGTTCCATAGTCCTATAACGTTCTGTCGTTGTTTCTTAGTCTTCTCGCACCATCCTCTTGAACTCAGAGAAGACCTTATCGTAAGGCGATCGTCAATTCTATTCACTACACTGTAACAAAAATGTCTTGATAGTATTGGACGTTTTAACCAGTACACAGTATTGTAAACGTAACATGCTTCAGCTTGTAAATAGATCAGATGAACAGCATTGTTACTATGCATCGCCAGTATCCATTTTGCTGAGATTTGCAATGAGAGATTACAATAAGAATGTATTGGTTTGTACTTTGTCATTTAACACAAGTTTGGTCAACAAAACGTGAGCATTGTCGTATGTCCACAAACCAATATGATAATACATTTTGTTGTTTCCTAAATTATGTAGGAACACTGTAACTGATAAACGGGAAAAATTTACCATGTCTACTGTCTTAGTACTTCTGTACATCGGTGTTGTAAATTTATATATATTTTTACAGTGTCCTGTACAATTGACAGTAACATATCAGAACGTGGCGGAGTCTTTGATGTGAGTATGCTCGGTCTGTTATTGTCTGCAAGAGACTGTACATGTGGACCTTGAGATTAAGTGGCCACTGTATTCCTCTTCTGGCGGGAGCTATCTACTGACTGGAGAACTACTTCCTCGCCGTATTGCTGGCCAGTGACGTCATATTGCCGGCTCGAAGTAGGCTTAAGAGTGTTCAGCTGGGGAAAAATTATAATTTTATATTTGTATAAAATATTGTTCGTTTTATAGACGTTATTTAGGAGTGCATTTTCCTCTTATAAAATTATCTGAGCCAGTTTTCCCATAATGGCATTGCAAAGTCTAAATTTGCATATTTTTACTTCATAAATAATTTGAAAACCAGTAAACATTATGAAATGAAATTATTCACATTATGACTACATGTTCCGAGCTACAGCTTGAAGTGTGTAAATGCCCATTACAAAATAATTTTGTATCTAAAAGAAAGTTTAAAAAATTTGCTAAATTTTACGTTGCATTTAGCTATTTTTTAAGTACAAATATATTTTATAGTTATTTTTATATGCTTCAAGTCGTAGACCGCGACATGTTGTTTTGATGTGATTTTTTTTTCCACTTCATTATGTTCACTTGTTTTCAAGTTTTCTATGAAGTTAAGGTATGCAAACTTTGACTTTGAAATGCATAATTAGAAAACTGGCTGAGCTATTTTTTTTTTCGTAAGAGGAAAAGTGTACTTTCAGAGTAACGTTTACAAAACTAACGTTTTTTATACAAATATAAAATATTGATTTTTCCCCACTTGAACACTCTTAATTAGTGGTGCAAGCTACACGTGGAAAAGTATTTTGGCATGGGAAATGACGATTCAGAGAACACAGAGATATTTACCGTGTCTTATTTAAGCTGTTTTTGCCCAACGTGGCAACGCTGGATCACGGCTGGTGGGCGGCAAGCGACGCCTCGCTGTGCCAGAAAGCGTAGAGGTTGCGGCTACTTTCTTCTCGTGTAGGGCGGGCTGCCAACTGTTGAAGGCTTCGAGCCAATGAGAGGCCTCGTATCATGCGCGGCGACCGCCACTGCTGCCAGTAACAATTGCTGCTGAACGTGGGGGCCACGGCGGTGGGCGGATCACACAACTAGCTTCCCACCACGGTTATCTGTAGAGAAGGAAAATATTCGCCGGGTCATTGACCTGTAGGGTAGCCTTCTAGAATACTTGTAGCGACAGGAATTTTTGGTGAAAAGATTTTTGCCTCACTTTGTTTCAGTTTCTTACGTGCACACCTGCAGCTCAACTTCATGATTATTGACAAGAGTCTTTTGTGCAGAGTTGCTATTCATTTGACTGTGCCAATCAGTACACTGATAACTGCCACACATCACGTCTGTGATTTGCGGGTTTAACCTCAAGACGCTGGGTGTTACAGCATCCAATCACTGACCACATAGCCGTGATGCAGGTGCGCACGTAAGGCACTGAAATAAAGTGCTACAAAAATCTTTTCGCGAAATTTTCTATCTCTAAATATCTGTGTACCGAAGAAGACAACAGCTGCTCATTGGCTGTACTCTGACTCAGTGATTCCACGTTATTGGGCCGGCTGTTTAGTTATTTCTTTATCATTGACTAGCTCTCTTCAAGAAGCGTCAAATTGCTTAAGAGGGTGTGGTAGATAAATAAACGCTGAAAACATCAACTGATTCCTACGCTTTTTTCGAAACCAATATTGATAAAGTACTCAATGACAATCCTAGATAATGGTCTCTGCCAACTTTACGAGTAAATATTTATCCATTATTACTTATTCGTTACGTGTGATCTCTCGCGCCGCAGTTAAATGCACGAGGTTCCGGCGTCAGAGATTGTGCCTCAGAAGTCCGTAACACTGGAAACTATTTTGTTTAAAACGTTGGCTAAAACTATTGTCTAGGATTGCTATTGTTTAATATTCGCAGATTGGTTTCAAGAAACCTACAGTTATAGATTAATGCTTTCAGCGTTGAATTATGTACCACGCCCTCTTAAGTTGCAAGCATTTACGGCTATACCTTGAGGAAACCCGGAATTTTTCAGTTCCCTATCTATCCCTTTCCCATGTCTGGTAGGAGTCCTCGATTTTCGCAAGTGAGAAACCTGACGGACGTTGCCGTTAGTTGGCTGGTTTTCTCGGGGTACGGCCGTCCACCGTTGTTCCTTACTCTCCTCATTTGAGCATCGTCGTCTCTCGAGACCTCGATGTTGAATTGCGCTGTTCTGTACGCACTTAAAATGTGTTGCAGTTTCTTGGGAAGTACACTCTAAATCTGAATTAGTGAATATTCACCGATTCACGCTGATTGATGGAGCAGTTTCAACAATTTGAATCAGTGAAAATAGTCACTGTTAAATTTGTGAATATCCACTGATTTCCTTTAAGAATGCCAACATCTCACAAATGAATCAGTGAATATTTACAATTTTTTCAGTTGTTTTCAAAGAACAGTTTTCACATTTCAATCAGTGAAAAATTACTGGATAATCTGTGGACGTCCACTAATTAACTAGTAGAATGTTGGCACTCTTTATCGGAATCAGTGAATAGTAACAGATTTCACAGTGGTTTCTTACTAATTAAATTTGTTGAAACTGCTCCATCTATCGGCGTGAATAAGTGAACATTCACTAATTCAGATTTAGTGTGTACGTTTATTTTTAATTAAATACTACTTAAGCGACCTTTGTGCCAATATACGAAAATAAAACGCAACGTTATAACGCTGTTTTGAAAGCCCTTCAATCTTTTCAGGGTGTCGTATTTTAAAACGCACGCTGTAAAAATATTCAGTAATATTACATGAAGTTTTTAACACGTGCTCAGTATGGGAAAGTTGCTATAGCCTACTAGAGATTGTAAATAGAACAAACAGCATTGTTACTGCACACGTCTGGTAATATTAATAACAATTTTACTGTTTCTTAAAAATTCATAGGAACGCTATCCCTGATGTTTGGGATACAATGTTACCATACCTAATTTTCTAAGGGACCTACCTACCTGCCCTTCAAATGAGTTGCAGCGTGTTGCAATTATTCTTTTTTTTTTTTTTGACGAAACTACTAAAAGCGCATTATATTTGTAGATCTATGAAAACAACACACACTTCAAACTATGTCGCTATAGTTTTATAAATTAGGCACATTTATTAGAAAAATAATTTTCTGATCCCTCAAAACGGCCAAAAATGGCTTTTCCAGACTACCCCACTTTGTTTCAGTGACTTACGTGCACATCTGCAGCTCTGCACTTATTGTACGTCTTGACGTGTCTTGGGGTTTTACTGGCAGATCACAGATTTGTGGAGTTATGGTAACGTTATTGTGGTTGGTAAAGTCAAATGAGAGACATCACGTCACAAAGATACGCTACCAATAACCATGAAGTAGAGCTGCAGGCGTGCGCTCAAGACACTGAAACGAACTGTTGCAGAATTCTTTTCGCGAAAAATCGTGAATTCATGTTCTTGTGGATGATCAGCCATGCACGCTAGCGATCGCGCAAGTTTTGCTTCGAATATTCCAAGGAAACTTCCGCCCTTGCCACACAGCCTTTGTGTGAAAGTCGTTAAATACGCCTGCTTCTTTATCACAGGTGGAACTTTCCCAAGTGACGCATGCCCGTGCGCTTAATTACTTGATAGCCTAGTGTAATCATAGTGACAGCGCCGTTGTCAACAAAACCGATTGTCAATCAGCAAGAAATGACGCAGTTCGGAAACAGAACGTTGAGGTGCTGGTTTCGTAACCGTTTTTACCTGTGAGTTACGCTCACATACACGAGTCTTTATGTTGGTTAATCGCGGTAAAACTTGTCTGTTTGCTGGATTTCAACATACGTTTAGCTTACCAGAAGTTTACTAGCTTTAGCTTGTACTAGGACCTGTTACCCTATTTGACTGAGCCAGTAAGAATCCCGATATTGTAATATATTATGCCTGTTATTGGTCTGTACACAGCTAAGTTGTGTCAGACTTATATCACCCTGCGTTGTAATAAACAATAGTGTTTTCAAGGGTATGTTGTCACAAAATATTTGCGCGATATACCATCGTCTCTAGTCATCGTATTATTCTTTTCCACGTTTCGTTTATATTTATTGTATTTGAAATTGTCCGTGGACAACCTAACAGACATTCGAGTTCTACTAACGATATTTATTTTTTCGTTTAGTTCAGACATTACGTAAAATTGCTTAACTTATTATCTACGCATGTCTCTGTGAAAGCAAAACACACGTGAAACAGTGCTCCTCTAAATTACGAGTCACCGCTCAAAGTACCACATGAAGAAAATACAACGAAAACACTGCGAACCAAATTAGTACTCTGAGGACAAATACGGTATTCTTCAAGACGCCCTCATCGGGCTCGCCCGTATAACATAATATTTTTTTCCCTCCAGTAATTGAAAATGTGTGACTCGAGAAATTCTCTTTACGTTGTGTTTTCATTTACTTCGGAAAACGCCTCAAACGTATAATTTTGCTGCAATTTTTTGTTTGTGGTGTATTTGTATTAGCTGATACTTTTCCCCTCGGTTATGGTGTATTCCTATAAGTTATTACTAGAGACCGGAAAAATTCGCGGGTTCGCTGACCTGAGGCTAGCCTGCAAGAATATATGTGAACTGAAGCAGACAGCAGATGCTCATTAGTTGCTTGCTGTTAAAGTGGTACATGTCTGTATTAGTTACATTTCCATTGTTGGCTAGAAACTTCCAGGATGTGTCAAATAAGTCAAAGCTAGAGACCTGATAAGTTCGCTGGTTCAGTCACCTGTAGGCTAGCCTCAGAGAATATACGTGTTCTAGATCAGACAATAGCTGCTCATCAGCTGTTAGATAAAACAGTGAAATGGACGTTAATTTAGTTACGTTTTTGTTGTTGGTTCAGCGACTTCCGGGAACTGTCATAAGAGTTGAGGGCCAGTTACGAGATTAACGTGAACGTATAGTACTTATAATTATAGCTTATTCCTAAAAGAAAACGCGAATTTTTCAGGTCTCTAGTTATTACGAAAGCCGGATCTTTATTGCTGTCGTTAAAGCCTGCGGTGAAGTTATGAAGGTGATACCTGAAGGATAGATATCAAGTGCCTAGGGTCGTAAAACTACTGTCTAAAGATTCTCAACAGTTCCGGTAACCTGTGTTCTGAATGTCACAGAGGCGAGTCGCGCCGCGCCTACCACGTAGGCCAGGGGCGTTACCTCCGTGCGAATGAGTTGTTACCAGAGCGCTCATTGGCTGTTCACGTTCCGCCAGGTTCTGCCTTCAAGGTCGTTGCTCGTCGCAGCCACATTATAGAGCATAGCGTTGCTGTATTACACTTGCAAGTATAGTTTCAATGCATACAAACCATACCGATATTAGGAGTAGGTTATATCGTTACGTCTCGCCACTGAATACCGACATCGTGACGATACTTCGCTACTCTGAAATATCGCCTATTAACATATGCGTGGTATATTGCACCCCTTCGGTGATCAAATATAGACACCGGTTGAAACATCGCTCTCATTAACCATTTGAAAAACCATAGCCAAATCGCAAGTCTTGATGTCGGTTGATTTTTAAATGTATTACTAGGGACTAGAAAATGTCGTGTGTTCGTTCATTGTCTGCTGTTCCACTGAGTCGTGGCATGAGTATGCATAGTACAATGGATTCTAGCATACAGGTAATTGAATTCACGAAATTTTCAGTCCCTGTGTATTACATATACAACTAAAAATTCACACCTATATATAAATATGTATGTGTTTATATATGTGTAAAATAGACGCATATATATACACATAGTCACACACATACATATATATACATATATATATATATACACACATATACATTATATATATATATATATATATATATATATATATATATATATATATATATATATATAACTAGCGTGAGAAAAGTGTAAAAAAGAGTAACAGAACTTTTACGAAATAAGTTAAGGGAATTTTGAGTTTTTTAATGTATCAATACAAATTTCAAAATTTTGCTTTATTATTATGATGATCTGCATCTTACATTGAAGTTTCATGGAAGTTGAATGATGGTGATGCGAGTTGTTACATTTTAAACTTTATGGAACGTTTCAAAATAAAGATGTCTAAACACGAAGCAATGACTGAAGACGAACCAACTGACCTATTTCAGAGAATCTTCTTCATGTAGTTTCGATGACATCAAGAAACACTGGAACCACTATACCACTGTCACTAATCAATTTCTTTATATTTGCTTTTCACGAAATTTAATGTCAGAACGTTCACAGACATGTTTAAAAAGTAGGCCTGTACGAAATTATTTTCAAGACTGTTGCGAGATTTTATCTCATATCCCTTTTTGTGATGTCATAAAATCGTCAAGTACTCTTCAAGCTCAGAAAAAAATTGTACATGAAGAGTCATACGTTTGCACGAAGTAAAAAAAAATTATCATATTTGATTTTTGCAGGTATAGTTTTCTTTGCATTTGATAGCTCGAGGCGTGCAAATTTCCGTTATTATTTGGTAATAAGCTAGAATTCACTGGCCTATACTCACTCGAACACACTCTGTGACGTCATTGGCTCTGGGGCTTCGTATCTTTGTGTACCAATATTACAGGTTAGTAGAGACATGAACTTTTCGCGAAAAGAAATTTGCCTCACTTTGTGTCAGTGACTTGTGTGCACGTCTGCAGACTTGCTTCACGGCCAGAGATTGGATGTTTTGACATTCGTGTGTCGTGGGGTTTTACACGCAAATCACAGACGTGTGGTGTTACAGTAACCTTATTGTGATTGGTACAGTCAAATGAGAAACGTCA
>PNEQ01133513.1:0-31855 GCA_003012365.1 Medauroidea extradentata | reverse complement strand
CAGGTTAGTGATCATTTTTAAGTGACCTTGTGTTATTGGTTAGATAACGTTCTTCAGGCGTGCCATTCAAACTGTTGACCAACACCAGATGTCAGATGGGCACACTATAATTTGGAATCAATTTTGCTGTTAAATAATAATGCGAAATATACAGATCCCTACTGATAGTGAATTAATTAAATAAAAATAATTATATCCTTGTTGGGCAACATGTCGAAGGCAGTACTTTTTCGTGGACTGTGCTTTTGACAAAAACTAACTTACAAAGGAAAAAATAAATTATCAAGGAACGTAGATAAATTTAGGTACTTAATAAAATGTCTTACCTAATTTAACTGTGGATATATTTCTGAATGCATAAACTCTCCACGAGTTTAGTAGACAACCCGTATTTCCGTTTAGTGCTTCTTGTCGTTTTATTTGCTTTTTACTTAAGCAGGTTCCACAAATAGGGACCCATATTTTTGGTGAAAATATTTCGGCATCAGTTTGTGCACAGCCTTACGTACACCTATGCGGCTCTGCTTTATGTTCAGTGATTGGATGTTTTCAAATTAACTAATCCTAACTGCAAATCACGGACGTGAGATGTCGCAGTAACCTAATTCTGACTGGTAGAGTCAAATGACAAACGTCTTTCCACAAGGATACGCTGCCAATGACCCTGAAGCAGAATTGCATATGTGCATGTAAGGCACTGAAACAAAGTGGTGCAGAGGTATTTTAGCGAAGATCAGAGGACCGTATATGTAACTGACTTTCGAACATGGCGTCCTATAATTAGAGACACTGGAAAATCGCGAAAATGTTAAACATAGTCTCCAATAAACTGTATTATATTAACCGTGGCACGTATGAAACAGTTTTGGGACAAATCACACACGCTGTGTGTCCAAGCTGCGCAGTTCTAACTGGGCCTGTTGTAGAGAGAAAAAAAATGCTACAAATAAACTATAGCCAATGTTGATACAAAACATTTAGTGTTATATACATCACGTTGGAGCCTAGCAAATAGTCAACTATTCCCGCGATTTTCTAGTGTCTCTACCTATAATGTTAAAACTTTGGGCTATAAAAAAAGTGTTAACACGGACATGTTATCAGTAGGGAATGGAAAATTTCACGAATTCAATTATCTGTAGGCTATAGAATCCATTGTACTATGCATACTCAAGCCTCGTGTATTCGTTCATTGCCTGCTGTTCCACTGAGTTCCAGTGGCCGCGGTGGCCGAATGGTGCCAACCCCCCGTGGCTCAGTTGGTTGAGCGGCCGGCTTTGGTGCGGGGGGGTTCTAGGTTCGATTCCCAGGTCTGGCTGGGTGTAAATTTGTGTTTGTCCATTTGGGTCTTAAAAATTGTCACTATACAAATTGTCTCACGAAACGTACTGGGATAACTCGAATTCAGTCACATTAAAGGGGGGAATGTTTGGTGCAGTGATGATGCGGAAGCTTCCGTATCGCCACTGCACCAAACATTTTATGTCAAAAAAAAGATGGTCAGACCATTCGCCTCCCACCAAGGCGATCCGGGTTTGATTCCCGGCGGGGTCGGTTTCCGGAGTTTCGCATGTGGGAATCGTGTCGGGCGATGCCGTTGGTCAGTGGGTTTTCTCGGGTATCTCCCGTTTTCCCCACCCTTTCATTCCGGCACTGCTCCATTCTCACCTCATGTCACCGCTCACCAGCGCTGAAGACCTCGATGTTAAGCGCTGACCAAACTCTCTCACTCACTCCACTGAGTTTCAGCAGGTGGACAAATAGTCGGGGCTTGAGTAGGCATAGTACAGTGGATTCTAGCCTACGTGTCATTGCATTCGCGAAATTTTCCAGTCCCTAGTTATCAGTAGGGCCCGGTAGTTTTCGCGAAAAGATTTTTGCCCCACTTTGTTTCAGTGTCTTACGTGCACACCTGCAGTTCAACTTCATGGCTATTGTCAGAGTGTTTTTGTGCAGAGTCGTTATTCATTTGACTGTGCCAATCAGTACACGGATAACTGTCACACATCACGTCTATGATTTGCGGGTTTAACCTCCACACGCTGGGTGTTACGGCATCCAATCACTGACCACATATAGCAGAGATGCAGGTGCGCACGTAAGGCACTGAAACAAAGTGCTGCACAATTATTTTCGCGAAAATTACCGGGCTCTAGTATCAGATGTTAAGTATAAAAATTTAAGATTGTAGGGAAAATTTACCGTCTGTAAGAATAGACCTATGGCCAGTTCTTTGAAGCGTTTCAATCTTCCGGAAATGGGAAATAGGCACTTACGTCACGAAGTCACAAGGTCGTGATAAAGATTTGCTAACCTCTATGACTCATGCTTATTTCAAGAAAGACGGGTGTCAAGTTCAGACGTTCTTGTCGACGGCCTCTTAGATCACTCCTAAATATGCAGCGATTTCGTCACTAAAGAATCGCTATTGACATTTTTGTTCACAAATATATTTTTGTATTCTGACCTTACGTATCATACTTTTGGACAAGTCCAACATTTGACATTTGGGTCCATTTATGAGCTGGCAATTTTGTCGCCGTTGAAACACCACTGCATAGTTGAATAGTTCCTAAAAATTTCATCAAATGTTTCTTAAACGACACGGTTTCTATTTTTCTATTTGTTTAAGCGAATTTGAGTGTATGCAGATTCGATAAACTGACGCGGTATTACAGAATGTTGAAAGTGAAGGCGAAGAACTAAGATAAACTAAAAAAATGTTGGGGCCGCGGAGACCGAATGGTCTGACCATTCGCCTCTCACAAAAGCGATCCGGGTTCGATTCCCGGCGGAGTAGGTCCCCGGATCTTCGCATGTGGGAATCGTGCCGGACGATGCCGTTGGTCGGCGAGTTTTCCCGGGAATCTCCCGTTTCCCCCGCCCTTTCATTCCGGTGCTGCTCCGTACTCACCTCATGTCACCTCTCACCAGCACTAAAGACCTCGATGTTAACGTTGACCAAAATCTCTCGCTCACTCTAAAAAAAAAAAATGTTATAAAATTTCCAAGAAATTTCTAAGGAACTTCGTCGTACTTTTACAAACCATTGTAAGATTACAAGGATTTTACCTTTAAAGAATTACTTAGAATAACGTCGTAGTCAATAAAAATTACGGGTTAGTCGGAAGTGATGTAGTTATGTAAAATTTATGGCTTCTGATATACATTTTACGGGAATAAACTTAACATTAATGAAAAAAAAAAACGTTTGAAATAAAGAAAGTTTATTAATTTTTTAGGGTTACGTTAAAGTAGAAACGATCAGTCAGTACGTAAAAAGTGTTGTTCTAGTGATATTTGAAAGACATAAGTTTAATTCTGTGTGCGTCTACTATTTTTTTTAACTTAGCATAAACAGCCTACGTGTAAAATTATTTTTTTTATTAAATGATTTAAATAAGTAGGTACATTTTCATCATCAGAGCAAAACAGATCATTCAAATTTAATATGTTTCCTATGGCAAGTACATGTTTACGATAAAAAAACATTTGTAGTTCAAAAATATTCCTTGAAAACTGTATTTAAGAGGTATTTACTTGTTTAAGTACAAAGATTTTTCTAGAGTGTTGTGTTTAATAAATGTTACTCCGAAGTACTGGATAAAATTTGTAATATTCCTTCAGATGCAGCTGCAACTTGTCACCCTTTACCCCGAACATTATCCTTACATTGGCTTTTCTTTTTAGCTTACTGCAGTAAATGGTCACGTGGTCTGACTCAGATTGAATAACAGATTAGGGGTTTCATAATTTAGTTTTCTGGTTTTTTATGTGTAGTGCACCTAACAAGATACTTTACATTAGAGGTAATTTTATGATCATAATCAACTTATTTAACTGTATAGTATTTTTAACTTTCTTATAAACTAATATCAGAGTAATGTTTTTATGCATAGTACACGGCTACACGAAATAAAATATATTTTGCAGTTAAATTATTTTTAAAAAAATTAACATTTCGGCATTCTAGCAGTACTAAACAATCGACAATTTAATCGACAATTTTCAAATAAAGCGATGCTGAACTTATAATACCTGAATCATCATTTGGAACATGGCACGTTGGTGATTAATTCAGTGAAATGTTGCTTAGCGAAGTCATCTACCGGATGGTGAGTGGTGAATCGGTGATCTGTGAAATTCACAGTGAATCTGAAGGAATCGCTGTTAAACCTAGTCAAACGCTTTTACGTTGACGTTCTCTGCCTCTGTCCTAGCCCGCTGGGTTTATTGACACAGTTATCTCTATTCTTCGAAAAGTTTGACAGGTTTGGAGATGTTAGAAATTTTTCCTGTATCCAAAATGTTAATTATTCATGGGTGAATATCTTAGACAAACATAGCAGATTATACGAATTATACAAACAGTTTCACTGTGTATGGCTAAGATAAAATTACTGATTGTCAGAATTTCACACTTGAAAGCTAACAAAACGGTGTAAATTTAATGCGTACGTTTAGCTTTTTTAAAAATATTGTGTCAGACGGTTTCACATTCTGGGTATTCAAGGCACTGTACAGAAAAAATTAGTAACGTAGAGTAAAATATTATAGTACTGTATGATTTGACAACTGTGCGTGCGTTAACGCATGATTGCTATGCCGAAATCCCCTGTTGAAGGTAGAATGCGGGTACCTACCTACCAAAACCGAAGGCCGCGTAAAACCGAATCGGTTAATCAGGCTCATCAGCGACGCAACTTGTTAAAACCCGCATCAGGACGTCCCGCGTATTTTTGACCTCATTTTCAGTATCATGACAGCAGCTAACACGATAGTATGTGACAGTTTCTGTCGAAGAAGTAACTCATATTAAGTCCTCGTTCTTTAGTTTTGCAGCGGTTTCGAACATATATTTTTTTAACGCAAACTAACGCATACATTAAAACTTAATTGTTACAGTTTTAACGCTTATATATCATAGTTTGTATCTGAATTTTTCTGTTGCAGTACACCAAACGGATTTTTAGATTTTTACCCTTGAAGTAGCACATATTTTGCTGTCAAAATAAGCCAAAATAAAACAAAATATTTTTTTTTGCCAGCAAATGGTACATTATTAAAAAAAACAGTCTCAAATTTTTTCAAAGCTTTTGGTTAAAAATTATTTGAATTATTTGCAATTGTTTCAAATATATGAAAGATCATGGCCTTAAAAGCTCACTAAAAATATATTTTAATGTCTTATCTGATATTTTATATGACCATGGTTCGTTTCAGAAATTACTGCATTAAGAAATAAAGTGCAAGAGAAGTTACGAAAATAAAGTGTATCGGACACTGATTAATGAAATATGTTTAAAAACAATACGTAAATAATTATCTATATTTCTATTAACCAATTTCATTCGCATTTACTTTCACGATAGCAACACAACACATTTTACTCAACGAAAAACTATCGTTTTATCGACTGTCTAGCCAGGGCCGCATATAGAACAAATTTTTCAGTGTGTAGGGGGGAAGGGGGGGGGTCAAACTTCAACTGTGAATTTTATTAAGTTTAAATTTTTGTTTTATAGGCTTCGTATACTATGTTAGGTTTATTATGTTCATAGCGTATCCACACTGTAAAAAAGTCCCTAAAATGTTTAGGAAGTAATTAACCTAAACTCAGTATGAGACAGTAAATATGTAAATATTGTAAATATGTAATTGTAAATATGTAAACTTATACAAATGGTACAATAAAAGTCTGGTAACTTTAGTATATATTGGACTGTTTTATAAATATGTTTAGGAGTACTACCGTGGATATCTGAAAAAATTCTACCGTACACACTTTCTTGGTGCTCCTATATGCACGTGTGGCAGATTTACAAACTATTTTTTAGAGTGCAGCTTTATTATGGCGGCCAACATGTGTTCCGACTGTAGTTAACTTTGCTCAGTGATCGTCAAGTGCTTGGAGAAGGTGAAAATGAGGTAGCACGTCGTAACCTTGTGTACCATGTAATATTCGCTCCGTCCATCGAGTGCCAGAGGTGCGGGCGTGGCTCGGCAAAGATAGTCATGAACAACAGGTCATTTTACTGGTGTCGTACACGTAACGCCGACGGCTCAGAGCGTACTAAGCTGACTGCCAGAACCGGGACGTTCTTCGACCAATCAAAACTGTCTCTGAAGACTGTTTTATAGTTTTTGCTTAAGAGGGCGTGGTACATAATTCAACGCTTTATCTATAACTGCAGGTTTGTTGAAGCCAATGTACTAAAATTAAACAATAACAATCCTAGACAATAGATTCAGCCTACGTTTTAAACAAAATTGTTTCCCGTGTTATGAACTTCTGAGGCACAATCTCTGACGCCGGAACCTAGTGCATATAACTGCGCCGCAAGAGATTACGCGTATTGAATTAGTAATTCTGGCTAAATATCTACTCATAAAGTTGGCAAATACCATTATCTAGGATTATTTTTGAGTATTTTATCCATATTGGCTTCGATTAAATCGTAAAAATCAAATTATGTTTTCAGTTTCTGTTAGTTATTGGCATTGCCGCCAGAGAATAGCATGGAACCGTGTTATCCTGTCCGGATCATTTGGACAAGTATATACCAGCGGCTAGTAGCGAGTACATAGGCTACTGACTATTCGGATACATTCTTATAGGCTGTTCGGGATAATGTGAGCACTAAAAAAAAAAGCCCTGCTAAAGCCAATTCGTATCCTTCCGCGCGGAACGGCTATAGCGACTGGACATGACTAACCTCTCTGGACTCGTCACTTATGTTTACGCGTGTAAGATAAATTATGCAGTTTGTAGGTATCAATACAGTTTGATAAAAAAAAATTATTAATTATAGAAAATGTAATTATGCTGATTTCGGTTGTTTTTTTTTTTTTTTTTTTTTTCAGTATTGTTGTTTTTAAATAGGAAAATATACGGAACTATATTGTGCAATTTCGCTGCCGACCATACAAGCGGTAAGGCAACTATAGTTTATGTTGAATTATGTGCAGTAACGGCTAGTGATATTTTTCAAAGGTTACATTTTTAGTCCTCATTTCATCCCGAACGACCTGTAGTACCGTTTTCGTTATGCATTAAAATGTGTTTTTAAACTGTCAATTTTAACTACGTGTGTATGTGTTTCTTTTACTTGTTGCTGACAATTAGGGACTCCAGAAACTATATTTTTCATCCAACTATGTCAAATTTCCTAAGTGGATTCTGGTTACTATGTCGGCTCCCTGAAATGTCCACCACCTGTACATGCTGCAGATGTCCTCACGCTTTCTCTTTGGCCTCTGACAAGAATTTTAATCGATGGGTCATTCCCCTCAACTCGCCTGTCTGCCAGAATCCCGCGCGAACACGTGACACGCATAGTTCGTATTCACATTCGGATCAACGACCAGTCTTCTACACTCTAAATCTGAGTTAGTTAATAGTCACTGATTCACGCCTATGGATGGATGGAGCAGTTTCAACAAATTGAATCAGTGAGAATCCACTGTGAAATCGGTGACTATTCACTGATTCCGATAAAAAGTGCCAACATTCCACAAGCTAACTAGTAAATATTCACATATTTTCCAGTAATATTTCATTGGTTCAATAAATGAAAACTGTTCTTTGAAAATAACTGGAAAAAACTGTGAATATTCACTGATTCACGTGTAAGATGTTAGCACTCTTAAAGGAAATCGGTGAATATTCACTAATTAAACAGTGACTATTTTCACTGATTAAAATTGTTGAAACTGCCCCACCCATCAGCGTGAATCAGTGAAAATTCACTAATACAGATTTGGAGTGTATACGTACCTCTTATACTACTATTTTTCGTTTGAACCCCAAGATCCTTAATACAGGTCATAGTACATTATTTTCCTCTTACAATTCCATCTGTAATAATCTCGCTGTAGGAGGTTAGTATCCCAGATTTATGAATTTTTTGTTTCCTTACTAGTAACTCATTTTCATTACTTAATTCTGAAATTCGGAGCCAGTAGTGATATAAAGCGTTACCTAAAAGGATTCTTTAAGCTTAAGCGAGTTGACTGTTATCCACACTGTAAAAAAACTTCCTCAAATGTTTAGGAAGTTATTATCCTAGATGTAGTACGGGACAGTTACCATACTTCTGTATTGTAAATATGCAAACTTTTACAAATGTTACAATACAAGTCTGGTAACTTTAGTATGCATTTGACTGTTTTATAATTAGGTTTAGGAGTGTTACCATAGATGTCTAGGAAACTATTCTACCATACCTTCTTTCTTAGCGCTCCTATACGCACGTCTGGTAAATTTACAAACTATTTTTTAGAGTGTATATTTACTGATGTGAGACTGAAATCAGTAAATAATTAGTTTTATCTCCAGTTTGGATTACACACAGTTCAGAACGGTAAAAAAATGTGTAAACAAATACGACCTTACAGTAACTGTTAATACAGTCCCTGTTTCCGCATAGCTTTCTTTTAAAATATGCAACATTATGATTTGGAGAAATTCAATTAAAAACTTGATTTTAAGGAAACTTCCCCTTTAGAAGCAACGTAATTGTTTGTTTTTTTTCGTTTATATTTTGTAACGCACTTTATCTTTATCCCTTCACCATAAATGCAAATTCTTTACTATAGATGTTATAAAATATATGAACACCTATTTATTCTTAGGAATTTGCCTTGCCTGCTATTATTTTGTTCGTTTAAGGCCAGGAAATGCGTGAGTATTTAAGACCATGCCCCCATGTTTCCATTTTTAACACGATAATTATTTTTTAAACTTAAGTTCGGAGCAGAATCATAAAATCGGTTTGGCAGTTTATATAAAATGGTTTCCACCATGTTGTCTAATATGGTTTTAGCTGACTGTGTAACTAACAACATTTTTGGCAATTGACTTTTTAGTCAAAACAATACAATTTCTTGTCTGGAAAAAACGGATTTGTGGTAGGCCTATCTGTTCTCTTTCAAGCTTACAAAAATAATTGTTGTAAAACAAGTAGAAACACGGTATAAAGGCTTTAAGCCGATAGTTGCTCGCCCATAACTTGCTACATCGCCTTTATTTACAAAGATGTTTGTTTAACTGTGGTTTTGTTTTAGTAACTTGCCACAATGGCATTTTAAGCACGTATAGAGCAAACTGATACGGACAAACAATTATACATGCCCAACGAATCATTTTAAGTACTTTTTAAGAGCGAGACGTTGCAACGGTAACACGTTGAGCTTGCATTCGGGAGGACTTGTGTTCGATCCCCGGTTTCGACCATCATGATTTCTGTTTTTCATGGTTTCCAATTTCTCCAGGCGAACGCTGGAATGGTTTCTTAACGTAGGCCATGGCCGACTCCTTTACTAGTTCCTGGCCTTGTAATTTCCTGTGTGTAGCCACATATATATTGACCTCGCTTTCGACGAGTAGATATTTAAAAACTAGTCATTTTAGTTTCATAGTTACTGTACGAATTTTCGCGTGAATAATAAACACTGTGAGTACTTTTGACCACTCCAAGTCGGATGTCGTTTTAAAATAATATTGATAGGTCGATGATTCTCTTGAAAGTAGGAGGTCTGTTTATTGGTTTGAATTCTCTGTGCGCATATGGCTGTGGGGAATCAGCTCAAATGCGCCGTTTTTTTGTTTGCGTGTTACAACTATCAGAGAATACCCAATGAGAACGAAGATAACAGGAAAGGAAAAACAAGTCAAGAAGTGTGTCAGTTGAGGCGACTTTCTCTAGCAGCACGCAAGACCTCCAGGCACGACTTGCACACATGTCGTGCGTCTTAGTTTCACTACTCTAGTCTGATTATATAGCGGGTTCACGACAAAGTGAACACTTTTCAAGACCATCTTGTCTAGAATGAAAATTAAACATCAATTTTCATTTGACCTTAAGACATTAACTATTATTTATTAATTAGTTTATACACTAAAGGTTTCAACTGTTGGCCAGTTGCAACTTAAAGTGTTTAAATTTGAGGCCATAATCGATAATTTCTATTGCTTTAACCACCATAATTTTTTTACTTCTAAGCTACAGAAGATATCTAAAAACCGTTTCACAGCTTTGTTAAAAATTGTTCTTACTATACAGTCCAATTTTTTCCAGAAAAAGGTTATCTAGATTTTGCTAGTAAGTTCATTAACGGAAATTTCCTTAATTGCATAATTAGCTGAAACCATTGTGTATTTTGTCTTGAAAAAAATACTAAAAAATAGTATTCACTGTTTCCAACAAAACTGTGCAGCAGTTTTTCGATATCTGCTCTCATTTAAAATAAAAAAAGAATAATTTTCGTAAAAGCAGAAGAAATGATATCTCATGGCCTTAAACCTAAACTTATATAATATGCAAAACATAAAATGTTAACCTATTACAGTATTTAAAATAAAAACTAAACCTAATACAATATTCTGTGCAAAAACTTACGCTGATAAAATATCCTTACACGTTTAATTGTTATACTAATAACAAACACAAGTTATTGAGTGAGTTCGGTAGATTTAGGCTGCACTGTTCCAATTAAACTGTGGCAGGAAAACTAATAATCTTAAAATAAAACAGTAACCAATGTTTAAAAGTTATCAGTTTATGTGGAACGACCTATAAGGGATTGATACCTACTGCCTCGTGTTTGTCCGTTCTCTTTCGACAACTTCTGTTCCAGTGTATGTATCAATTTCAAATTTTAGTTTTTTTTGGAAATACAAAAATTAGTTTTAAAATTTTGTTTTTATACAGATCTTATAGCCTAAAACATTGCTATTAAGTGTGAATTTTTTTTTTTTTCAGTTTGGCAAGTCGGGTGATTTTCCTTTAAAGCATTAAACCGTTTAATACAAATTTGGACTTTGACATGTCACTATACGAAAACAATGAAAGCTAAACATATTTATTAACCGTAAAAAAATTATCACAATATATCTCCACAGAACAAACCATATCTCATACGAATATAAGAAATTTTAAAACAATAACAAATTTCGGTCAAGCGTCTCTTTAAACATCTAACGACTGAGATCACGGGATCAATACTGCCGAGTAGATTATACCTACTACGCTATCGTAAGCGCCTTATGGCGGCGTGCAATGACACAGGTGTTTGCGCGGCTGTTGAGAGAGGTGGAGGGAGCGTGAGAAAGAAGCCGCCTCTCACAGAGGCCGAGAGACGCCATGGCGGCCAGTGTGCTACATCTGGACCGAGAGGTCGTCGACCCTAGCGTGCCGGGTGAAACCCGGTTTGTCCGCTGGCCAACGATAGCTCGCCCCAGGCTACGTGGGACGTGGGTAGTATAGGTGGTCGCAGATGTCGCGGGCGATCGCGACTGTTGATGCATGGAGAGGTCATTCCCCTTCCCCTCCATTCCTGCACCTGTCCCCCTCTTCACACACGCACTCAACCCCCTTCGACGGTCGAGGCATATGACGTCATCCGAGTTAAGGCGGGTTCACAATTAGATGGAGTTGCGCAGAACGGAATCAGTCCGTCCACAAATTAATTTATTTTGAGATAACATTACCATGAATTTATTTTGAGGTAACATTACCAAGTAGTAAGTAGTATATCCTCTAAAAAGAAGAAATATTCCTAATATGTGAAGAAAATTAAAAGGCCAGACAAAGTTTTCTTTACGAGAAGGTTAATATGAACACAGTAGACTTTGATCTTGAGTATCTCAGCTCCAGAAATGTCTGTGGTTTGGTTCCCTTCTGCATAACTCCATCCAGTATGATAAGTCGATCGCACAAGAACTAACATCTGTGTTATCTTACCAACCGATTCACAACTGCAGAGAAGTGGTCGTGTGCCTAGAGAAATTGACATAAGAAATGATAATATTTTATTTCTTGTGCGTACGCATAGGACGACCGCAATCACAGCAAAGGATTTTGTGAATGTCAGTCATCTTGGCTTAACCTCCAAAAATAAACAATAGTAAAACAAAGAAAAAATTAAAAAATTTAATGTTAAAAACTATGTTTTTATATTGCAAATTAGGTTTTACACTAGGCAGTTAATTGGGACATTATTTATGTATGTATTTCCAGTTATACCCACATAATTCCACTTCAAATATGTTTCAGTGGCCTTCGATTGTTTTGTATACAGCAGTGAATATTTCAGAGTCATCAAAAAAAATAATGTTGGCTAAACATTACATTAAGAATCCAACTGTGAATTAATTTTGTTTCTAGTCGTGCGCAGTTTCTACTGTTACGTTACATGTTGTGCTTATTTTTTTTCTATTGTAAACCAATCCTTACACCACCTGCGTCTTCGTGAGGCGCTTATGAAAATTCACGAAGGTAGGGTAGGTTAGTCAACATTTTAACTGTCAGGTGTTTGGAATTCCACCCCAGGTAAGTTTACACGTTTTCGAAATTTCAACTTATGGCCTTTCGGTCAGCTACTAAGACTAATTTTATATTTGACTATACATACATACAATACGTGTGAAGAATCCTCTGTGGATGTAGCATTTAGCAAAATATTTATGATATAGAGAATATATAGTCTTTTTTTATTCCAGCTATTTTTAAGGCTTGAATAACATTGCAGGCACTTATCAAATCCTGGTAATCAACAAAACCAGGTCATGTGACTGAGATAAGCTAACCTTTCAGAATAGCCTGTGGTTATGTCGGTTTTGATAAGGAGAATGAAAATACTCTTTCAACTTTAAGTAAATTTTGACAGTTCTTCGGGCATACCGCTGTTAACCTTTCAGCAATATCAGTCAACCGTCAAAATTAACTGTATGTACGGGAGATTAGACATTTTCTCATTTTAGAAAACTATACCAGGGAAAGGAAATTTCGCGATTTCAATTACCTGTATGTTAGAATCAATCGTCCTATGTATACTCAAGCCCCGACCTTTTATCCATTAGTTTCTATTCACTGATTCAGCAGACAATAAACGAATATATGAGCTTCAGCATACGGTGGCCAAGGCGATCCGGGTTCGACTGCCGGCGGAGTCGATCGCTTGATTTTCGCACGTGGAAATTGTTCCGGACGACGCCGTTGGTCGGGTTACCTTGGGGATCTCCCGTTTCCCCCGCCATTCATTCCGGCGATGCGTCCTTAGTTAATATATTAGCACCATTTCAGGATGATTTGTTCATTGTAATTCCTCAAAGAATAATATACCTACGACAGTGCAAAGTTATTGAAGTAAGGACAGGAATTGTTTGTTTTTTTACTGCAGTCGGAGTTTTGATACTGTAATATCAATACGATATATAAGAATTAAATGTTTAGGTAAATATTGTAATATGTCTTCATTTGTTTATAATATGTATTGTTCTATTAAACAAAAATTTACTTATAGCAACCTAGATGATGCAACCATAATGAATACAGATCTGTATTAAAATTATTTAGTAACTTAGTTTTTTGTTAGAAAACCGACTAAAAGTGAACCATGTTTTCGTATTTCCTGTCACTTTTCCCCATCTGCACTCACAGACACTCCCCTCCGGTCAATGGCACCCCTTGGTTCCACCCCTTAGTGTGCCTTCTCAGACAAGAACCATCCCAGCTGTCGCTCCAAGTGTACGTCCGTCATCCACTTGCATAGATCTCATTTACATAGGGATGCTCACTAAGAGATGACCAAAATCTCTTCGTCCATGCTTCTTATTTCAACTTTTTCAGCTTAATATTTTTACGTCTAAGCGAGAGCAGATATCAAACATCTGTTTGGCAGTATTGTATAAAATCGTCTTCTCCATGTTGGTTGAAGTTTTCAAGACAGGAAATATTACCGTTTTAGATAATTATGTTATTAACAAAATTCTGGTTACTTGACTTTTTAGTCGCAACCGTTCAATTTGTTACTTTGAAAAAATTAGCTATCACAGCAAAAGCCATTTTAAATAACACTTCCAAACAGATTTTGATTTATACTCTCGTTTAAGTTTAAAAAAATTATTATAGCAAAAAAACAGTAGAAATTTAAGTGTATGGCCTTAAGTTGAGAGAAAATCCCTTCGCGACAGTATAATGGGGATGGTGACTGTTGACTGCGAGCCATTAAAAGTAAAACTGATACTCTTCCATTTGTAATTGCCGGATTTAATGAATTATGAAAATTATCAACCGTTGCGTTTGCTGTTAGTGTTCAGTTTTTTTTCCTAGAAGTACAAAATTGTAGAGTGAAGTCTGGAGTTCGCTCTAGTTTACAGCGAAATATCGTCTCTATCGCTAAAACAATTATATTGTTTGGCAAGAATGAAACAGACTTGCTACGCGACCTGCAATTTCCTGTTCACTGAAGCATCAGTGTTGTGTTTAATATTCCGTGACTATACTTCCTCCTTAGCGCAGTCACTTCCCGACATAGTCCTTTCTCGTCGTTTCCCTCAGAGGGAAACGTTGCGTAATTGTCGCTTGGGATACGTAATTTATTTGTATGGTGTTTCGTGCTTGTTTCCGTTTTTTTTTTCTTTTTCTCCCTCGCAGAAACCAAGTGAGTTATTCCTACGGCAAAATACAATACAGTATGTAAATTCAGAGAAATAAAGGAAACGTATGCAAACGAAAAAAGCCTGCAAGATTATCTTGTTTACATTGATTGTGAATTATACATTTTTGAAATATTTTGTTACACAGCAACTTAAACATCGTATACATCTAATATTTAAAACTTACGACACATTTTAATCAAATATAATGAAGCTTTTGATTCTTATTTTGTTTAACATTACTACGGCTTTATTACAAAATATTAATGTAATACGGAATCTGTAGTGTGTTTTCTTGGTTAATTATGTACCTACATTTTATTGAGAACGGTGTGCGGGCCATAATATTACGACAAACCTTCATCAAAGTTTTTTATATAATTTTTACTTCGTATTTGGAAAACAAGTCTATCAATGCAAGGTTATGTGCTCGCTTGGTATCTCCATATTGGCTGGTTTCAACTGTGGGCGAATCGTTCTGCGCATGCGCGAGCTGCGTAGCAGCACCGTCTTTTTTATTTTTGCTGCAAAACTCTTAGAGCATAGTTTTTTTTCAATGTTTCAAAGTAACGTAAATTAATTTAAACTGACGTAAACTAACATAAACAAATCTAAACTATAACGGAACGTAAACTAATCTAAACTAATTTAATTGGGCGGTACTGATAGCAGAGTCCATAGTATGTTAAAGTCTATCTCATTGCAATAACAGTATGGCTCCGTACAACATTAATCGTCACTCCACGCCACAATGTAACAATTTTTGTACTTTTACAAGAACCTTTTTTTGGATATTACTTTCCAAAATAATCTACTTGTAGGTTCACAAAAAAATGTGTAAATTTTACAGGAAAATCTTGTAAAAATATATAAACGTGTTTGTATATTTACACACATTTATGTATATTTTAAAATAGTAACTGTACATTCACAAATAAATTCTTTTATATATTACAAACATTTTTTTAAGTGTAAAAATTTTTTATAAACAAGTTTCTAAAATAGTTTTATTTGTAACAGTGCAATTTTTTTTTTTTTTTTTTTGTAAATTATGACAAGCTTTCCAAGGTTATTTTTGTTTCATATCAAACAATCTGTCCCCTTAGGTATTTGGAAAATTTAGTCCACTGTAATGACCTGCGACATTATTGTTGCAGTGCTTGGACTGGTAAATGTTTTGTTTTGGCATTAGTCTGCAAGCTTTATCTACAAACGTACAAATATTTTTACTGTGTACTATGCAACTCGAGCAGGACAGAGGAGTAATGTTTGCGCGCCATACTTGATACCATGATACGGTTACACATTGTATCACCCGCAAGTTGCGTAACCGACTTACTCATAGCTTCTTGAACAATAGTTACGTATCTGGTGTTTCCGTAACGGGTCGCTGTTTAGAATTCGTCGAATTACGTGACTGCGATAACAGAGTGACATTCAGACGCCATTTTTGGAATTTGTGCTGTTGCCATTATTTCAGGTTTGGTTTTATTCGGCTGTGGTAGGACGTGGCAAATCGATTGGTTGACATTTTAAATTTATGCATAACATATATTAAGTGAAGGAGACGGAACAAACCAAAAGGCCCTACACATGGTGAAGATGGTGATGATTTTATTTCTATTACTTTTAAATTGCCAACCATATCGTATTACACGCCCTGATTAGAGTAATAGTACAAAAATGTTAACTGAAATGAGCAAAAATTAAATGAATCCAATATGGTGGAAATATTCTACTCTTATCCACGTCACATATTATTCCTAGTAGAATTCTTCACCTAGGAAATATTTCAAAATCAGAAATCAAGGCAATTACAGTACAAATACCGGTACCGACACGGCGCTGACGTGCTCAAGTAGAATAGTATTTCGTGTTTAATATACAGGATGTTCAGAAACAAACCCTTAATAATCACAACACGCGAATCCTGGGTTAAAATGGAGAGAAAAATATAGGTGGCAAAATGTTGCAAGGCATTTTATGTGTGCAATGTGGCAACACTGCAGGGAGATAGTTTCCCTCTTGCTCTTATCTCATGTGTGTTAACATAGAATCATTTTTGGATTACTCAGTATTTTAATATGGACCAATAATACGCAGGTCAGGTAAGATAAGTAAGATATCTGTGGAGCGCAAGAGGGGAGTTTGTACAGTTATATGTTCTATGTTATCTGTATATTCGTTTGTGTTAATAAATATTGCTGAATTTTTAAAATGATAATTTAAAAATTTCAACAAATTTTTTAAAACACACACATACACACACACACATATATATATTTGATTTTATAAATGTCAAATCACAGCCTAAAACATTGTTATACACTGAATTTTGTTTCGGTTTGGTATGTCAGTTGGTTTAAGTGGCGTACATAAAACTGTAAAGTGCAAATTTTGACGTTTACGACTCATTTGGAAATTAACTTTGAGAGATACAAAAATTTGCTAAGAGGAAGATTTAATCACAATTTATGTCTAAAATAAGAAAAAAAAAATATCTGGTACAAATATAAAAGTAAAAAAAGACGCTGAAAACTGACGTGAACCGCGCCTTAATGATAAGTAGTGAACTTGAAATGGATATACTTACGTGTGGCGTTCTTTATACGCAATTCTTAAGGGGAAGTGTTAGACAATTTTACTGTAATTTCAGTTTTTGAACCATAACATTTATTCAGATTGTATTCTAAAAATGTTTTCATCGACAAAGCATAGTATATAATCTGGGTAAACTGCTTGGCATAAATAATATCGGAATCGTTCATTAATTTGCCGTACTGAATCATTGCAAGAGAATTATATAATTCTCTTGAAGTGATTCTGCATGACGAATTAATGAAAAATTCCATTATTATTAATGTTAAGCAGTTAACCAAGAATATATCCTATGCTTTGTCGAAGAGAAACTTTTTATAGTATAATTTGAATAAATATTACTACTCAAAAACTGAAAATACGATAAAATTGTCTAACACTTCCCCTTAAGAGTGCGTAGTAGATAAATAAACCTTAAACCATCAATTGATTTCTACGCTTTTTCGAAGCCAATATGAGTAAAATACTCAATGACAATCCTAGGTAATTGTATTTGCCAACTTTATGAGTAAAGTATTTATCCGGAATTACTAATTCGTAGAGGTACGAGTATTTCGCGTATTCATCTGGCAGCAACCTAGACTTCTCAGTTCTATACGTGTACCGGCTGAAGCCGAATATCCATTGGCTTCTAACAGTACAAACGTGTAGCACGTGATATCCCCACGACTTGTTTCCTTATTTATAACTGGCTTGCAGTCCTCAAATGTGTGTTAAAACCACTCTCGTCTAATCACAGAAGGAAGAGTGAAGAATACTTTATTGACGTTCAACCTGACCTAGAATCAATATGCGAAATAATCGTGCCTCTACTAATTCGTTACGCGTGATCTCTTGCGCCGCAGTTAAATGCACGAGGTTCCGGCGTCAGAGATTATGCCTCAGAAGTTCGTAACACTAAAAAACAATTTTGTTTAAAACGTTGGCTAAAAGTATTATCTAGGATTACTATTGTTTAACTTTCGCAAATTGGCTTCAAGAAACCTACAGTTATAGATTAATACTTTTAGCGTTAAATTATGTACCACGCCCTCTTAAGTAGACATCACTCACGTGTCACAAACCGTTTTCGAATAATCTGGAAACGACCGAAGCTCTCGGTGGCCTGGACAGACAGTCCCCTTAATGGCGTTCAAGATCGATAAAATCGTAATTTTATATTTTAAAAAATAGTGTTACTTTTTTAGGCGATTGATGAGTCTACAACTTAATATTTTTAATTTAAAAAAATCGAAAAAGTACAGGAAAGAAGATGCAAATCCAGCAATTTTTTTTAAACTATCAATATAGTTGACTTGGTGTACTTGAAATATTTTGTTACGTATCCCATGTAATATTATTTCGCTGTGAAATATTTCATTTATGTAAGTGAATTGGTTTTCACTATTTGCATGGCAGCGTAAAATGCAAATTTTGGCTTTGTCGCACCGATATAAGAAAACTGTTTCTTAAGGGGAAACTGAGCTCAAAAGTATCGTCCACAAAACGAACAAACATTATTTCATAGCAATATTAAGTAACGTTTTTGTCGCACTTTAACACCCTTAAGGCCTCGCTCTTTCATTTATTTCAAACAATTGTAAACATCTTGAATATTTTTTAACCAAATGCTTTGAAGAAATTTCAGCGCTAGTACAATCATACGATACACAATTTTGCCAGAGCGTTTTTTTTTTTTTTACATTGTGCCGTTTGCTAGCAAAAAACTATTTTGCTTCATTTTAGCTTATTTTGACAACAAAATGTGCAATATTTCAGGGGCAAAAATCTAAAAATCCGTTTGGTGTATTGCAACAGAAAAATTCAGATACAAACGATGATATATAAGTGTTAAAACCGCCGGGATAAATTTTTGATATATGTATTAGTTTGCGTTATAAAAAAATATTTTCGAAACCACTACAAACCTAAAGAACGAGGCCTTAAAGGCTAGTATTTGCCGTTATGCGCGTGCCTGATTCGCCCTTAGCGCTTTCGCTCGTATACTCCTCGGACGCGGAAAATACGTCTGCCGAGGCGGCCACCTTCATTATTTCCCAGTGCAATAGAAGTCGGGTGTTCATTACTTCTGTCATGGCATTCTCGTCCTTGGACAAGTGGATAAACGCCTGGGAAAAGGAAGTGGGGAAAAAGAGAAAGGGTATTATTTCGCCCGTATCTTCGGGCGCGAGGGACGCGAAAATTTTCCACGCAGGCGTCCTTGACAAGCTGTGAAGAGCGCGACAAGCTTCGTGATGTTTTGCAATCCGTGCTGCTGTCTGTCTGACGTCATTTGTCCGTGCCTGACGACAAGAAGGAAAAAAATACTGCTGGCACTGATTGCACTAAAAATTCTACCGACCTTCGCGCTTGTTTGAGATGTAGACTGGAACTAAGTGTTAGTGCGAATTTTCGCAGCGAAATTACGAGTCGTATGAGAATCGCGGTACTCCATTTGTAGAGGACAGTGATATTCGAGGAAAGATGTTTGCTTCAAGCGGTTCCAATACCTTACGTTTACTTTTTTTTTATTTCGTACTGTAATATTTAATATTTCCGGTAGGTCATATTCTACCCTAATGTACAATAAATAAATGTGTAACAAAAGTGATACAAAATAATTTATATTTATCCAAAATGGCGGCAATTGCTCCTCATGAAATATGCCTTGAAGCTAAACGTTCATCAGTCTTGATTTGTTCCGAATAATTTTAGAATTCTTACATATACAGGGGCGTAATTTAAGGGGAGGCAGGGGGGGGGGTCAAACGATCCCCTGGATTTATAATTTTAAGTGTATAATTTTTTTTGTATTTTGTTATTTAAATAATGCTAAATTAAGTACATAAAACTAAAGTTTTATTATTAAAGTTTCTTATTTATACCGGCTTAATTGATAAAAAAAGATTCAACAAGGTCACTGTCGCCGAAAAAAAATCTTGCCTCCCCCCCCCCCCAAAGAAAAATCTGAAATGAAGCACCTGTAAACATATGACATCTGGCGACCTTTTGTTCATAAAAAATTATATCCTGCGGTTTTCTCATAGTGATATAAAAAAAAATTTAAAAATTACTGTTTTGGAAACTGATAATATCAAAGCATTTCACTATATAAAATTATTGAACAGATGAATTTAATGAAAACTATTCTGCTTTTTTTTTTTTTTTTACTAAGCTGGCCTAGTTATTCTTATTTTCCTTTTCTCGCCAATTTTAAAACGGACCGAGTTGTTTTAACGTAAATTAGTTATAATTACCTTTAAATTCTTAAATCAGCAGTAAAATCTTGAGTTTGGCACGTCATTGTGAAAACTACTTGGAAAAAAATATTTATTTTCTTAGGAGTAAAAATAAAATATTGGTCCAGTACTTTAAAAAGGTCTTTGAGTGATGAATTTAATGAAAAGCGGAAGCAATAGTGGCTACACTGTTACGTGAGTAATGAATAATACCATTTTTATGCGCGAAGCACTTCTATTAATGTGCTGTGTTTTCGTAGTAGTAATTTTTTTTTTCAATGGGAATAAAAGTCGCGACCTCGTGATTTTATCTGTGAAAGCATGGCGTGAGTTCAAATGAAGGATTCTATTATTGTTTTTCGAATCAGATTAAAAATCGTTCCAAATAAAGCTGTCTGAAAAACCGTATTTAGTCATACTTTGGAGTGAACATCAAGACCGCAATAGTCTATTTTAATACTTGCGTTTTCTATAAATGTATCTCTATTCCGACATATTGCTTTCACTTGCTGTCTTTTAAATCAGATAAGATAATGCAGTCTCCCAACAGTTGTATTGAAGTATTTGCCTTGGGTAGTGTAGTTATATTTATTTTTAAGCACAAGTATTACTGTGTGTGTAACGTTGTGTATTGTAATAATGTGTTCAATAATTATTTTAGTAAAAATGAGTTATCTAAGATAAATGTCGTCATGGCCTTTCGTCATTGCAGCATTTTATCATTTCAATCTTGCGATGCACGCAACTAAAACTCTTATCATTTTCAAGTCTGCTCTCTCGTACCACTCTCATTGCCCTTGGTTTTCTGAGACAACTTATTATTCCAGTGGCATTATATTCCTAATTTCGTGTATAAACTGTTAATCTGAATTAGCGAATATTCGCTTATTCATGCGATTGTATGGAGCAATTTCAACAGTAATAAGGAAAAATAGCCACTGTTTAATTAGTGAATATTCACTGATTTCCTTTAAGTGTGTCAACATTTCTCAAGTGAATCTGTGAATATTCACAGTTTTTTTTTTCAGTTGTTTTCAAGAGTTTTAACTTATTGAATAAATGAAACATTACTGGAAAATATGTGGACGTTCGCTAATTAACTTGTGGAATGTTGGCACTCTTTATCGAAATCAGTGAATTGTCACCGATTACACAGTGGATTTTCACTATTCAATTTGTTGAAACTGCTCTATCCATCGGCATGAAACAGTGAATATTCATTAATTCAGACGTAGAGTGTAGACAATAATTTATAGAAATATTTGTATGAGAACTTCGTTGTGGGTAACGTTGTAGAATACGACATATTATGAACAGACCTTAGAGTTGTACTTTCCTTCTGTGAAAAATAAATGAATAGCTGAGATTCATCTGTAGGTGGGGTGTACTGTATTTGACGCAAGCTCAAGCCCTCGTAACTCGAATAGAACAAACGAATAGTTACCGAAGATTGCCGAATTTGAGGGCATTAAGAGTGACAGTTAATGTATCGGAAATTCAAATAACAAGACACTGAAATTCGCACCCGTAATAACGCATGTAGTTATTTAATTATTAATTTTATTTATAATTATCAAATGTTATATTATGAAGATAATACTGTGCTAACAATGAGTAAAATCAAAGTTGTATTCAACTTTGTGTTCTGTTGTTGTACTGTTTGTATGTTTTTTTCCTTACTGGCTTAGGACGTCTTCAACGAAAATAAAGTCACCGTCATTTACACTTCGAAACACTTTCTTTTCGCAAACAAAAGGTTTGTAGCTGAAAATAAAAAAACATTAGTAAATATGAACGACTAGAAGTAGATTTGTCGGAAAGATAATTGTTTTTAAAGGCATATATTAATGGTAGCAAAAATTGTGTTAGTATTAAGATAGTTTAATAGAAAACATTATGGTGAAATTAGTTGTGGTATTTTCAAAATATACATTATATTGAGAAATTATTAGCTATGCTACAAAGAATCTTATACTGTTTTCAAAGGAAACATTATAGAGGAAAACATGTACTAACCCCAAAGTTTTTGCTGTAAGGCAATATTTCTTTACCGCAAAATCAAATATCCTCAACTAAGATATTTCATTGTTGTGAAGTGAACGTTCTTACTGGGCGACTTAGTTGTGTTAATGTATGCGCAGGCTCGGCGTTGTACTGCTACGAGTCGACGTGCCTGGGAGGCGATACCAACATCAACCTGTGTGTGAACAACAACAGGACGGTGAAGAAGGAATGCACCTTCCCTGGTCTCCAGCAAGTGCTGAGGAAGCTGGCGCAGTCCGGCGGCTCCGTGCCCACCTTCAACGTCCCTCCCACCGCCTGGACCTGCCTCAAGCACGAGATACGTGGTATGTGTCTTCATCGTTGTGTGTCGTCTAGTCTGTTGTCTGCGACGTCGTCGATGTTATCCTGTCTTGTGTCCAATATTGTATTCGTCCGAGTATTGTCTGTGTTGTCTTAATTGTGGTGTCCTGAGTTTTACACATTATTTTGCATTTCGACTTTTATTTACAGTTTGTTTACTATTATTATTACTATTATTATTTTCCCTATATTTGTGGTTGACTAATTCCTTATGGAAGTTTTCATGTTCTGTTGTTTTGGTTTATGAATGTATTGACTACAGCCAACGAGCCATGTTCTTTTCCTTAGTCTCATTCTAAGATTCATGTGACGGCATAAATCGCAATGGCGTATGTCCACAGTAGTACAGTTTGTCATTTTGTCCCATTGCAAGAAACATTCAAAAACGGAGTACAGAGCTTCGCCACGATATAGGTCGTTCGGGTTCAAGTGACCACTAAAAATTTAACCTCTGAAAAACATGTATGCAATTTTTTTCAAGCATACAAGCTTCTGTTATGTAAATTCGAACACTGGATGGGCAACACACTCTACAAGACGAATACCATCGATCTAGTTTCGTCTTCCATAACTACGACAGCTTAGGACTTAAGCGAATAACAAAAACATCGATTTAAACGTCCAGAATATTTGAAAGTCAGTGTAGGAAATCATGCAAAATGAATCAGTCATTTGAGAAAAGAAAACATACGTCAATTTTCTACCAAAGCGAATTGTGGATTTTATAATTTTGTACAGAGGTAAATACACGAATTATTAATCCACATTAAGAGTCATTTGCGAGTGTAGCAATGCACTGAACTGTGAGTAAATTTGAGAAACGTTGTATTTGATTGATTACCTCTGTACATAATTACAAAACACGTAACTAATTTTGGTAGAAAATTTACTTATGTTTTTTTCTCAAATGGCTGATTTAAATGTATATAATAGGTTTTACGAACATTGTACAAACAGTTTACCAGAGCAGTTAATTAATTTAGCACAATTTCTTTCGGCGGATAAAAATTTACATCTCGGGTCGAGAGACTGCGCCCAGGTAATGCGTCGTTCGGACGAAGTATTTTCCCAGGAAGTTAACAAAACCAGTATACTAGATTCCCCCCTCTTTTTTTTTTTTTTTTTCGTATTGGCCATTAGCAACCTGCAGTTTTCAGTATATTCCTTGCGCACGACCTACAAAATATTCTACCTTACCTACATAGTTTGCAGTGTTATAATCCAAATTAAGGAATACGTATTGCCAATGAAATACATTTTCAAAGAGTTTTCTCCTCTACATTTTATTTTGGCATAATGTATATTTTAACATTAAATTATTTGAAAAAGTTAGGTATTAAAAATAAAAACCGACAAGTTTTTTTTTTTTTTTTTATGTAGGAGATTCCCTTGAGAAATTTCGCGTACAATACTTTTGCTTGGAGTAGATGCAGTAAGTCATTCTATAAAATTGGGTTTCGTTCCTACAAAAAAAAAAATTTATAGAAATCAATTTGGTAGAAATAACTTCCGCACATACACTAACATTTTGTACGAATCACAAAAAAAGTATTGTAATTTTGCAAACCTTTGTAAAGTACAGCGATTTTCATTGTAAAATTTGTAACGTTGCAAGGAATTTCATTTTAAAAATTTTTAGGAATACTTGGTTGTCTACCGTAATCACTGGTTTGTTGGAAATTTTATAGTTGTACACAAATCGCATCCTCTGTTATGCATTTTGACTGAATAAAGTAAATACTCACATTATTGTTACAAAATTAAAATAGTTTAACTCATTGAACCGTACCTTGAGTATACACAAAAAAGGGGGCAACTCTTATGTAATTTTAGGTGATCTAAGGGTAACGTACGCAGTCAAAAAGCGTAATGAGACATTTGAGAACCCAGGTGTGACACTCGGAATAATTTCCTCCGTAATAATTACATGTAAAAACTATAAGGTTAAATGAGTTCATTCCCACGATAATAAGGTAGCAAGTATGTCAGATTTAAATGTTCTTGTTGCAGGTACAAATATGAGGCTTATGTAATGCAAGAAACATACACTTACAAAGAATTTACTTAGCAGTTGGATTTCCGAGAGTTATCTTTGTAAAAGAACTGAAAATAAAAAGTTAGATTGTAAGGAAAACTGTAAATCTAGAAGTTGGTCCCCTTGGGCCCTCAGAATATCAGGATTCTTCACAGTTTATGCACAGTTGTCTGCAGATTTTTACACATTTATTCTAAAAGCGGATGTACACGTCAGTATTCTTTCATATGTAATGTTTGTGTATGTTACAATGTAGTACAACATTTACTCTACATACGGTGAAGTCTGACATTCCTGGTGTAATTTCAGTGCCAAGGAAAATATCGACTCATATGTCTGGAATGTACGCCACATAAACAGTAAGTGTTCTAGAACTGTCAACATTCACATAATAAGTTATGTGAAGCTGGATGTATCTGATAAACAATTTAATGTCAAGACATCGCAAAGTTATAGTGAATTGTCACCAATTGTTTTACAACTTTATAAAGAAACAGCTTAAAGAAGGCAGTTTTATTCGTAGATCGTACTGCATCTTCATCAATGTGTAATTAAGATTAACTTTTTTAAAACTGATTCACTATTACGGGGGGAGCTCACTCCAAATTTGAACAGTTTTAATAAATTTTATATTTGAATGAGTAATGGTTTGTTTTGTAGACATATATTGTGACTATTTTTTACAGTAAAGAAAATTTTCTAGTTTTCGTATTTCTTGTATAATGGCATGTTAAAGCCCAAAGTGCATAAAACAGTTTTATACAAGGAACGAACACCAACTGACTTGCGGAAATGAAATAATTCACACTGAACAACAGTGTCACGGGCTACGTCAAGACATTATATATAAAAAAATCTGCATCGACATGTTTTGTATTTTTAAAAAAATTACGTTTATTTGCCAATTTTTATTTTGAATTCATCATTTTTTTTAAATACAAAATGTATTTAAATACGATTTTTATTCATATTATTACGTATCCCGTGCCACTGTTTTTCATTGAGAATTATTTCATTTATGTAAGTCAGCTGGTTTTCTTTATTTTGTATTAAACCGTATTATGCAAATCTGGGCTTTGACCTGCCAATATACAAGAGCTACGAAAGCTAGACAATTTTAATTACTGTACAAATTAGTCTCCATACGTATCTACATAACAAACCACATCTCGTAGAAATATAAAAATTATCAAAACAATTTAAATGTTGCAGAGAGCCTCTACTTAAACTCCGTGCCTGAAAAGTAGAGGCATTGTAAAATAAATATCCTGAACAGTGATGGAAGTATGGAACAGTTGTCATACCCCATCTTATAAATATAACAACAGTTGACCATTGGTAATATCAGTTGCATACTATTTACTATTTCCTAAAAAATTAAGGAAACTTACCATTTGTGTATGGGAATCAAAATACCTACTTTCTTAACACCCCTATACAACAGTGTGGTAAATTTACAAGTATTTTAACAGTGTAGGTTTAGACCGTAAGTGATGAGTGTAACAGTTGTAACTCACAAGTATCATCTATTAAGGCACTCATTGTTTTGTTGTTGCTATCAATGCGTGTATTGTAGTAATACTTTTGGGATTTAGCGGCGGCACTATTTTCTTTCTTTTGACCTTCTGCAACAGACTACCAGAAGATTGCCTCCGATATGTTGAGAAACAAAAAAATAATGACGTGGTTAAAGCTCAAAAGTCAAGAAGATGCAGACAACTGCCACGAAAGTTTGTTGTCTTCTAATATTCTGTTTTATGTGTCACTTTTTGCACAAGCCTGTACTTTTATAAAACAGAATTTGTGTACTTTCATTGAAGCTAAACATAGTGTCCAAGCCTGGTTGCAAAGATTGTTATGTAAATCTTTTCAACTTTTGTTGATGTTGTGTATTGATACCTTCAAGACTGGCCCGATTTTCAAATTATTTATTTTTAGCATGTTGCCTTCAATTTTTTTATTTATTTTCATTACTATAATTGTTTAACCATAGACTAACAGCCTTTTTTTTTTCTCAAAATTGAGTCACTGATTGAAATTACAATAGAATGTAAATTTTTAACATAATCTCTACAATAATATTGACGAGTGGTAGTCGCGTGGCATTTTCCACTTGGCAATGGTGTTGTAGTTTGGCGGAAGGATACATGTTTGGTGTGAAAACAGATCCAAGCTACAAGCTGGACTTCCAGAAAGTGTCAAGTTATTGTACGGCGGGTATACAGAGGGACGTGTGTAATGTGTCGCAGGCTCGCAGGCCGGCCAACCGGCGAGCGTAGAGCTTCGCCTGTGCTACCCTGATTCGCCGTCGGCGTGCACGACGATGAAGGCGGCCGCCAAGGGTCTGGAGGTGCAGGTCGGAAACACGGAGAGCCAGTGCTTCGCCTGCAATACCGAGGCCTGCAACCCGGCGGCGCGACCCTCCTCGTCCGTCATCGCTCTCGCCGTCGCTGCAGTCGCACCACTTCTTCTGCTCCGCCGCTGAGCCCCTCTCCACCCCTCACCAACCTCTTCCTCCACCATCACCTCCATCATACACTGCCTTCACGATCACCTTCGGACCTGTCTCTGCTTCAACCACGTACTTAAAACTCTCACTGCTTAAGTGCACACTCAACCAGTGTTTAGGAACTGTACGAATTTTCGCGTGGTGAAGTTTTTACTTACACATTGTAGCTCGTCTGAACTTGTGTATCAAATAGTTAACCAAAGCTTCCCATAATTCTTGAATCACAATTAGCGCGACCGAAGCGACGCGATACTTAAAATTCTCGTTATTGCGGGCACTAGATTGTCGGCCGTACGACAAATACAGAAAAATACATTTAAATAGTTCCTTGCTACTACTCGCTACCCTCCTGTACGACGATGTTTGCATTATGGTATTATTTTTCCCGTACATGTGAAAATGAAGTCAAAATTACATATTTGCTTAAGAGGGTAGTGATTTACTTATAATAACATTTGAGCATCAGTTTATCAGTTCTGTCGCGCTGACGCCATAGAAGCTTCGTCGCTGATTGGCTGGCAAGTTATTATATTCGCGTCGCACGCTTCACTTCGCGTCCGTGCCATATTGTGATTCTAGCATAAAGCAGCAGTCGCAAACACTTATTTGTTTGTATGTTGATGTACGGGATGTGCCAGGCATTAGCAACTCGAATGGGACCAACGAATCATTACCGAAGATAGCCGAAGTGGTGGGCTTACAATGCAACCAAATTGAAATTATGTACCTGTACAAACGTGTGTAATCAACAAGTAGTTAGTTTTATTTAGTATTTTAAAACGTCATATGTTATAGCAAAAATTATATTATGAAGATGGGAGTGGACGAGGCTGGTGATGTCGAGTTTCTTTAACAGTGATCCATCCAAGTGACCCACACACATAGGAGTTACAAATCTAGCATCTTCTAAACAGAATTCTTGAAAATTCCGAGTCTTTTCTCATCTTGTATATAGGAATAAGCTATACACAGCAAAGAGAACTCTTTTTAGAGTTTCCCAACATATATAATAATCAAGACAAGTATTACTACAATAACTCACAAGTTGGTGCTTTTCATATTTTGGTGCATGAGACAGTATCTTACTCGTAACACGTGATGGTGCAGTAATAAGTGAAACAAGTACGTCTATTCCAACTTAAGCCAAGAAATACAAGTAATTCTGTTTATCCTAAACACAACTTCACCAGAACATAGTACAGACATTGATAACAGTTCTGAAATTGTCATGACAAAAGTCATGCCACTTCACAGTTACTTTTTGTTTATAGTCACACACTTCTGTGCTGATATAAGTGTTGCAATTTTTTGCAGTGTGTTGTTTGTCAAGGCGTCCATAGTGTCCGAAGTTATCGTGAAAGCTGTACAATTCACACATTTGTTATCATACATGTAGCTTTATCTGTGGCACTTAGTGTTGTGTATTTTTAATTAGAATCCTAGGACACTGTTATTATCATTTTTACCTTTTTAACAATAAGTGTTTGCTTAGGTCGTTGTCTTATAAGACGCTTGATAAGTATTTGAAGTGTTGTATATACAGTAAATTTTTACATAATTTTTACAGTATTACTAGAAAAATTCATTGCAAACGTTTAGAAAACGTATAAATGGAAATGAAAATTGGTTGCTTTAATTCGTCAGTCACAAATGAGACGAAATTTGTAATTGTATTTTAAATTGACAAAAAATTATCGTTTTAGTTTTGAGAAACTAACTGATGTAACAATTAACACTACATATAAGGTACCAATATCTTGAACATTCACTTCAAATGCACTGAAACTTTTGTAGGTGTGATATATTGTGTGCTGTAAATTTAAGTCATTGCTCTAATGCACATCTATTTTCTATGTTTATAACCACATAAACTAAAGTAATTAATATTCCATATTACTGCAAACTTTGCACTTGGAAATATTATTTAAAGATATGTGTAATAAAATTTTCCTTTTTTTATTATATAGAAATATAAAGTTTACAAAATACTTGATTTACCAATTATAGTTATATGTTTCGTTAAAGTAACATTTTATGTAAATGTTTGAATAGTGTAAACCTATTCAACACTTGCCTGTGGGGCTTGACTTTTTTTTTAACAAAGTGACTGTATTATTTTTAACTATTTGTTTAAAAATAAATACTTTTAACACATGTTTGGATGTTTTGTACCAATTTCTTTTAGTGGGAAAAAGTGTTTGAAAGCTGCATGAGGAAAAAAGTGCCAAGATATGTAAAAATAAAAAAACAAAATTTCTGCCTCATGTTTAATTGTGGCCTTTTGCTTAACATGGGTAGCAGGATTTAGAATAGTGTCAAAAATAGTACTATGTCCATGAACAAAAAAAAATCTGTTTTCTGAGGATCTTACAAACGGATATTGTTTTTAATATAATAACAAGTCGTAGGCAATGTTATTAGCAGTAAATGCAAAGAAACGTGATTTTTCAGATACTTAAATCATTTGTACTGCTACACTGTGAGGCTTTGATATTTTGTTTGCAATGAAATAATGTATACTAATTATTCATGTTTGATACCAACCATAAAAAAACCACTGCCTCCAACAGAATACGTTTTAAATTTAAAAACTGACTGGAGGTTTTTCAGCAATGTTGAGAGTAAGCAAAGAAAAGTGGTCGACCCTTATGTGCGTCGAGGACCGCTAAGTAAACACATTAGGTAGACAGTTAAAATTAGCAAAAGTTAAACAGAATAGAACAAAACAACGGTTATCAAATCCATAAAATAACGTATCAGCAAAAAAATCAATTTAAAGGTAATTTAACATTTTGATTTATCTTTAGGAGTTGTCACATGTATACACAGTATATGTAAGTTTTGTAGTAGTTACGACGCATTTAAGTGTCAACAATAACTTGAAACCATTTTTTATACTTTTTAAATAATCATATTTGTGTTTTTTTATTTATTTAACTACTATCAAGAAATGTTCACGCAGCTGTTTCTGTGATAATACAACACCTGCTATGCACGCAAGTGCTACTGTACTTCCGCCAAGTGATTGGTTTGCATTTGCACATGCGCTGTGTTGCATCCTGTGATGCAGTTCCTTATAAAGGTATGCCTGCGTACCAGATACTGTACTATTGTAACAACAATAGTAGTTATTGAAAATTAGAAATTTAAAACTGTTCATTCGAGGCGCTTACAATAAGAGGGATTTTTTCGTATCTTACGATGTACTGCTGAAATGTTTTTAGTGCAAGAATGTTAAAGAGCGTATTCATAAAACTCGTTCTATAAGCAAACATTTTCGATTTATACTCTAAAAAAAATATTATGACCTGAATACCAAGCATTTGTACATTAAGGGTATAGTGGATGGAATCTAAAGGGAGAAGAATAGCTGTCTGCTAACATTATTATTGGTTCCCGAGAACTAAACTGAGTTATTCTATGTGGTTTGTTTACTGTTAGTTTTGACTGAACGTCCTATGTCAATTTATCCTGTAAAAACATCCTTAAATAGAAATATTCAATTTCAAAATTTTAACTAAAGGCAGTTAGTCTACAGATAGATTAAATTACTGCAGTTTATGTGCCTTCAAAGCCATCATTCATACGTAAATAATTTTAAAAATATTATGTATTATTGACATAAAAATTACATTCCCAGTTGTCGTCTGTGTAGGTTATTGATGTCTTCTAAAGAATCATAATATCTCAAATCACTACAATGCTCTACTTCAACAAAAATACTTGGCTAGAATAGTAGTTAAAACATGCAAATATTTTTTTTGTTACATAATGATTGTTGCGAGACTTTATTTTGTGCTTTCAGTTCCAGTTCTCTAATACATTTTTCTAATATTTTGACCACGACATTTTCTAATGCTTTTTAACTTCTCGATCTTCAAAAATGTCCAACACTTCTATAATTACGTGTTGCCAAGAATCAGACACTTTTAAATTTAATGCATTGCACTTTTCGTAAAAACCAGCAAGTTACGTATCATTTACCAGTGTTTGAAAAATTGCTTTGTTCTCATTTCCTGAAAGAATTTGTTTTATTTTATTTAAATTATCAGGATGTATCAATTGTTCAGTTACAGCATTTATTGAAGAATTGCAGATTGTAAAGTGAACCCTGTAAATAAAAGACAGCAAACAGTTTAGTGCACGTGAGAAATGTTTAACGTCTTTCATTTTATTTCTTACATAAAAAAGAAGTTTAATTATCAATACTTTTTTTTATTTGTAGAGGAAGGAAACATTGTAAACAAAATAAATTTCATTAAATAAAAATTTATTTAAAAAATATTTATAATACAAAATAATATTTATAATTAATACATAATACACAAAATAATGTACTACCCTATACATAAATATTATTGTTTCCGACATTGATGTTCTGTGGAGTGCCGTGGGTGAGAATGCTGACGTTGACGTTCTGAAGAATGCCGTGAGTGGGAGTGCCATGAATGAAACTGCCGACGTTGACGCTCTGGAGAGTGCCATGAATGAGACTGCCAACATTGTCGACGTTCTGGACTGCCGACATTGTTGACGTTCTGGAGACTTCCGACATTGTTGACGTTTTGGAGACTGCCGACATTGTTGACGTTCTGGAGAGTGCCGACATTGTTGACGTTCTGGAGACTGCCGACATTGTTGACGTTCTGGAGAGTGCCGACATTGTTGACGTTCTGGAGACTGCCGACATT